>JAFIDM010078958.1:0-15970 GCA_023159025.1 Thereuonema tuberculata | reverse complement strand
ATAAATTTAGTTGTTTACAAAAATATATTAATAAGGTACAATTCAATTATTAAAAGTAATAATAACAATAAGATAAACACCATTATAAAATCATAACAAATAATAATATTCTTAGTAATTAAAAACATATATTCTCCACATACATCATAGTATTTCTTGATCAAAATTTTGTATACAAATTTTTCATTTTTTTTTTTTTATTCTTTATTGTGCCTTTTTTGTTTTTTGTTTAAAATTAGTGTAAACATTATTAAATATTTTCATAGTTAGTTTATTAATACTTTCCATTTGCTGTTTATTAATGTAAACCCAATATTCTAGTCCATAATTTAATAGTGAATCTACAAGAGACTGGTAGATTATGAGTTTTTGCTTAAATGGGAATATATTCTTAATGTGGTAAAAAAGAAATGAATATGATCTTAACTTTCCATTTACGTACTCATAATGTCTATTCCAAGAGAACTTGTTGTCTATGTATATTCTTAGGTATTTATATATTAAAATTGTTTCAATTTTTTTGCAACTACATGTGGTCATGAGATCATCATTTGCTTGATTAATATTTGAAAATTCAATGTCCTGTAATCTAATTACTAAATTATTGTTTAATTTTTTATTTTTATTTTTGATTATCATTATCTTGGTTTTATTTCCATTTATTGTCATTTTATTTGAGAATGCCCATTTATTTATATTATTTAGGTCTGTTTGCAAATTTTGATGTGCTTGGGTTTGGTTTACGTCAGTAGCAATCAGAATGACATCATCAGCATAGAGAAAAATACTTGAATTTTGTATATTGTTATTTACAGAATTTATATATATATTAAATAAGAGAGGTCCCAAGTTTGAACCTTGGGGATCCCTCTTTTTGAATTATATAATCGACTGACATTATTTCCAATTTTAATTTTAAATTTCCTTTTTTTCAAATAATTTTCAATAATTTTATAAATATTTCCTCTTATTCCCATTTGATTGATTTTTTGAAGTAGAATTTTGTTATTAATTGCATCAAACGCCTTCCTAAAGTCAATGTATGCTATATATATTATTTTACCACTGTTTAAAGATTTATTTTTATATTCGTTTACTCTATTCAATAGATGTGTAGTACTTTTATCTTTCTGATATGCAAATTGGTTACTATTTAAAAGTTTCTTGCTTCTTATGAAGTTCAAAAATGGGCAATTCCTTTTTTTCATCTACGCCAGGCATATCATATTTTTCAAATGATGATAAACTAGTGTTGAATTATAATAGGAAAGTATTAAGAGAACTGGCAAGTGACGGCGATATACTTCACTGTTTTGCAAAAGAGCTTAAAGATGATACTCTTAAAATTCCAACTATTTATTTCCAGCCCAAAACACACAAAAACAGAAATGCTGATAATCTGTATCCTGTTCGCCCAATAGTAAATTGTATTGGCTTGGCTATCAAAAATTTGTCCAATTTCATTTTTCAAAAATTAATATGTTTTTTTATTAATTCATTGTTTTCTTTGCATAACAGTACAGAATTATGTGCTAAATTGTCACAACTTAACCTTTTAGATAACTTTTCATTTTTTTCTTTAAATGTCGAGAGTTTGTTTACTTCCATCGCATATGATTTTGTCTCGCAAGCATTTCAACATTTTGTTTCAAAGTATTACATTGGATTCATTATTAAACAACAATTTAACAGATGTTTAACCTTAATTAAGGCTCTTTATAGAATTCAGTTTTTTTCATTTGAAGGTAAATTTTATAGGCAGACTTCCGGTTTGTTCATAGGACTCTCTGCCTCCATGATCATTGCAGAGTTAGTTATGGGGTTTATAGAAGATAATGCTTTCCTTATTTTTGATGAGCTATAGCTTTCAATTCCTTTTTATGGTAGATATATTGATGATCTTATTTTGTATTCTGACTCGACTATTCAAGATAGAATCTTGATATTATTAATGGAATCCATCCTTGCATTAAATTCTCAATTGAAAAAGAAGTTGATTGTAGACTACCTTTCCTCGATGTATTGATTACAAGAAAAGATAAGACCATATACACATCAGTGTATCGAAAACCAACTAAGCAAGATATTACATTGAACTTCTATTCTCAAAATCCCCTTTCGTTTAAGATTAACTGCATCACTATGGCTGTGTCCAGAGCGTTTAGGCTTTCTAACACTATTGAAGCCTTCAATGTTGAAATTGAAAATAAAAAAAAAAAATTTATAGCCAATGATTACCCAGAAATGTTTATAGATAAGCACATAAGAAAAGCGTTTTATAAATATTATCATAATGATAACATTACTTCTAATGTACAAACTACATATATATCTATCCCATACCATCAGCAATTGTTTAATAGTTTAAGAAATATACTTCAACCTTTTAATTTCACGTTAACAACTCCATCCTCGAATACTCTTTTGCGCTTTTTATCATGTAAACCGAAGCAATCTTCTGATCTGTTGTATTAATAGATTAGAAGAGGCAATTATTACAGCGGAATACGTTCATTGTAGTGACCGACTGTTTAAACAACAATCAGCGACTGGAAGGTTCGAGCGAAACTGCTTGGTCTACGACTCATTGTTCAAGTGACAATGATATGAGTTTACGTGGACATCACAGTGAAGTGATTGTATGGACTGCTCCATATTGAGATGTGTGTTCCGATTTGGCGGAGAGAGGATGCTCCGTTTCAAAGATAACCTGATGTCACGATGATTTCTATTTTACTGGATTATCAAGGATTATTAAAAAGGACACGCCGTTTTTATTCGACAGATGTTTCAGTATTGTATTCTGAATAATTACGATCGTTTACTCAAAGTTAAAGTAAGGTTTTCAACTTTGAAAGGCTCAAGTCATTAACCCTCTTTTCCAATGTTTCTTCCAGGAATTTTCATGTTGCTTAGCAACCAACGTTCGAAGAGTTTTGATCTAAAGAAGGATATGCTATGATGTTTAGAATCTACTTTTCTTTACTGGGAAATAATGTAAGGTATTTATTTCTTTTCCATTAATAGTTGCGGTGATATATTCCTGACGATAGAAGTAAAATCGTTAAAGGGTTAAAGTTGTTAAAGTTTAACAGAGCATAAAAGCAATGAAGATTAATCCAGTATAGGAAGACTTTGAAAGATAAAATATTAGTCGCAATAAATAAGATAGGGCTAAAGATTTATCTATGATCTAGAAATAATAAAGATTAAGGAATCATCAAAGGGCTTAAAAGACTTTAATTGAAAAAGATATTAATCGAGGACTCATAGATGAATAAATAAAGATTAAAGCATTAAAGGTTTTGAGTAAAAGTTTTAACAAGGATATAGACTGTATTTTTCTATCCGAAGATTCTGACCTTAGAAGATAGGATTAGTAAATATATACTATAAAAGGTTAAAGGTTAATAGTAGCAGTTCAAGTTAAAGAGATCAAAGTATTTCGGACGAAAAGTTCAAAGTTAAGTTCAAGAGTGAAGTCCAATATAAAGTAGTTCGAAAGAAAGAATTAATGTAAAGTTAAAGACCTATGAAAATAGTAAAGAGCTAAAGATCTCTTAGTCTATATAAATATTAACGAATGGACATTTGAGTTAATATTTAAATTTAAAGTAATTTATTATCATACAAGTGTTAATCAAAAGACATTAGTCCCAGCGAAGTATTTGATCTGTAAACGGATTATCTCCGTCAAAGAAATAAAATGTTATTTTGTTTTTATCCTTGTGTCCAAGTCTATTTGGTTAAGTGTTAAGTACACGTTTAAGATAAAAGTTTTATCCCCAAATGAAGAGAAAGGTTCTCAAAGTAAAAAAAAAAAATTCTCTGATTGAAAAACATGATCCCTCTGAATGGAAAGGAGTAGTTTATGATATTATGTTGTTATAATGTAAAAGGCTTGAAAAAGAGGAGACGGTGAATTTTATCTCCTTGAAAATTCGTTTTTTTCAGTTAATAAATGTAGTTTATGACATTTATTTTCTGGTGGATGATTTTTAATAATATTTATTATAAAAGAGTAGTTTATGCTCTGAAATGTACTCAAAGAGACTGCTTTTATATTGGAGAAACTCGCCAGAAGTTAAAAAAGCGTATTAAACAACGTATCACTGCTTTCAGAACTAAGGATAAGAATTATAATACTGACTCCATTTCACAGAATCATCCGATTGATTTCGGTAATCCTGAAGTGCTCTTTATTGAACAACATGACTTTAGAAGAAAATGTGTTGAAACAATTTTGATCATCACTTCCAATGGATGTTAAAATGATACTTTATCTGTTCAAACTATTGCTAAATATAGTTTTCGTAAAATAAAAGTTTTTTTTTTTCCGTCTCTGTTTTGTTTTGTTTTATTTACGGTGGACTAAAGCAGACGATGGCTAGCGGTTGATGACTCACCTGCCTGACTGTTCTGAAGAGTATAAGGCAGTAACTGTTACGTCATATTGGTGTTTTCATCTGATTGGCTTCGCTTTCTAAATTATTCTATTGGTTAATTATTTCTTTTGTTTCGAGCTTTTGACTGTATTTAAGTACCTGTTTTTGTATTTTGTATTTAGTTGAGGAAGCTATTTGTACATAGCGAAACCGGTCCTATTTTTAATTGTAAATATATATGTTTTTTATCCAGTTAGTTTAGTGTGTCATTTCTTCGTTTTTATTTACGTAAATTATATTTTTATTTAAAATTTTCCAAACATTTGAGTTGGCATTTGGATCATCTTTTATAATTTTCCTGAAATATTTATTCTTTTGTTTGTTAATTTGATTTTTCAACCAGTTTCTTTTTGTTTTGTATTCCTTTTCTAATTTTGTATTTGTTTTGTTTTTTTATATATTTTTTATATAAATTATTTTTTCTTCTATATATTTTAATATTTGAGAATTCATCCATTCTTTTTTATATTTTAGATTTTGTCTCTCATTTGGGTCACTTTTCCTTTTTTCATTAATTCTTTTATTTTTGATCTTTTGTTTTGCTATTTTTATTAGTTTATTCAATTTACTAATAATTTTGTTTGGATCTTCTACTTTATTCCTTTTTATTTCATCTGTTAATAATATTAATCCTTCATTTAAGAATTCAGTATCTATTAATGTGTTTATTATATAAATACATATATATTATTTTCAAAAAACTATTTTTTTTATTTTTTCTTATTAAAATAAATTCACACAATACTAATAATATTATTCATCTTCTTTTATCTCCAACTTCTTTATAACAAGAATATTTCAAGAACCTAATCGGTTCCCTTTCTCAAGTTTACTAAAAGGAAAAGAAACACAAATCTCTTCTTCCGAAAATATTTCGGAATAATAATAAACATGAAATTTGAAGATTAAATATTGTTGTTATAAAAAGTTGGAGAATAAAGAAGATGAATAATATTTATTCACATCAGGATATCTGTATTATTTATTCAAGATGTTTTCACACAATACTAACTAAATATGCGGCTTTTTGTTGAATCAATGTTTTGTGTCTAAATTGTAGGTTTTGAATACAAATTATGGGCAAATATATCCTAACTAGACAGTATTTCAACGCTTGTTTGTATTGTCTGAACATGAATCCACAATAGCAGCATTCTAAATTGAAATAAACAAGAAAAAAGAAATCCCCCAAAAAATGAATAACAATAAATGTATAGAAAATTATTTTTAAATGTTTCAAGCAATTTCTGCAATTGTTGATATTGTTTAATTTCATTCAACAAAAAAGTATTAAGAACTACGTTTATAGTGTATTGGGTTATCTGTTATTGGGTTATTGATATATTGGGTTATCAAGGGCTCGGTCACACGACGCGATTTCAGTCGCTCGATTCGAGTCGTGATCCCTCCGGCTGTAGCGATTGCGGGCGTCACACGAGGCGATTTCAGGTGCGATTTGACCCGCGATTTTACTCGCGACCCGAGATTTTAATTATTTTTAGTTGAAGCATGGACACGGAAGAAATAGCAGCGCTCGCATATGCCTATTTGATTAGTAGTAAGAAAAAACAGAAACGGCGATTTTCGGTTCATTCAATTATAAAGGAAAAAAAAAATCAAGTTTATTTTATTCGCTAAATCTGCATTTCAAAGAAGATGGTGTCAATTTTTTTAATTTTTGCCATATATTCCCTGAATTATTCGATAAACTGCTTGATCGAATTTTTATTTTATATATAAACTCTTCTAGTGATTCAATAAAAAAATTGAAAGATTTTTATTTATGCAGATGATTTGCTTCTTAGCAATAAACAAGATCAGAACCTTGCTTTCATGTATCTTTCAACAAGAAATAAATATTTCAAAATGGGCTTCAGAGAATATAATGGTTAAAACTAAAAACAAAAAACAAACAACTTTCATTTCAAATTTCATGGTAACTCTTGCAATAATAGTCAAAACAGTAAAATTTTTAATAATACAGTATTTACATAAATTACAAAGATGAAACTACAGAAAGTTAATTAAAAATTAGAGCTAATTATAGAATCTTGAATATCGAAGAAAAATTTATACACAATATCATTTTTAAAATTTTTTATAAATATAAAAAAGATTAAAGAAAGTTATAATTCCAATGCAGATACTAGATTATATTGGCTGAGAT
This sequence comes from Thereuonema tuberculata, assembly GCA_023159025.1. NCBI lineage: Eukaryota > Metazoa > Arthropoda > Chilopoda > Scutigeromorpha > Scutigeridae > Thereuonema > Thereuonema tuberculata. The sequence continues at coordinate 9,358 of JAFIDM010078958.1, read as the reverse complement.
GTTTTGAAATTTCAGAGATGAAATATAGTTTAGGCTTTAGAATAGATGAATATAATTATATACTTTGGAAAATTATTTAGTCAGATAAATTGCGAAATCTACAGTAGCAATAGTTTAAAATAATTAAGACTCAATTAATAAATGATATTATCAACAAAAATATTGTAGAAATTTCTAAATTACTCAAGGAACATTTTGATGTAAGCATTTCAATTTAGCTAAACATATTGACACATATTAAACATTCCAGCACTTTCGCATTAAAAATATGTATTTAAATATACTATGAAATAGTATACCCGTCAGGACACCATCATGAGAAATGCAGTTACACCAGAAGAAAAATTGGTCATGTATTTATTTATTTATTTAAAAAAACATCAGGATCCAAAAAGAAAAAAAGGGGGTATTCAGGGAATATGAACCTAATTAAATTATATCGAATGAAATAAACTTAATGACAAAAAAATACAAACAGTCCTAATATATTTAATATACAACTACAAATAAATATACTTAATATTACAAAATAAAATAAAAAAATTCTCAATATTAAGTACAAATAAAGAGAACTTGTTCCCTTCAAAAAAGTTCTATGTCAGATAAAGGACTTGAAACGTTGATTAATTTCGTTAATGAAGGCTTCAGTGTCAAGCTCCATTCTAAAGTCGCCGCTACTCAAGTCGCGTCGTGTGACAGACTGTATAGAAAACAGTAGATGACAGTGAAGTCGCGACTTAAAAGTAGCTCGCAGAGTCACCGGTGGTCGACCCTCCCCTCTAAATCACGTGCGATTTGGTGAGAGTGGCGACTACGTGTGACCGCTCCAACTGAAATGCTGTTCTCACTGAATCGCGCGACTGAAATCGCCTCGTGTGACCGAGCTCTAAAAGTCTGCAATATACGCTTTAAAACTACAGTATGTAACGACTTTGATATAAAAAAATAATGTAAACAAATATAAACAAAAAAAACAACTTATAAAAGTTAATTATTATTAATGGACAAAACACACAATAAACCGAAAATAATAAGTACTTTAAATATATTTTGTGATATGTTTCGACGTCATTTAGACATTAAAATAAAATAAAAGAAATAAAAGGCATATATAGAATACAACCATTACTCTTTCGTGCTCCTTCTTTCGAATTTCTGCCCTTCTTTTTATCTCCCCAATATATTTGCACGTTTTTTCTCCATTTTCACATCGAATTCCATATACTACTCCGATTTTGTCTAATTTGTCCATTTTTACTTTATCAACATTAAGCACGAAAGAGCGGTCAAACAACGAAATACACAATTCCTAACAGCAATACACCAACAAAAAACAGGGCATAAATTATTAACGGATAATCCAATTATTTATAGTGTTGAACAAGACCATTACATAAGAAAATTTTGTGAGTCCTTAATTACTAGGTCACAAAGTTGTTATAACCCAGATATTTCTGTCATTAATGCATTAGATTATAATCTTAAATAATGTATACGATTCATAAAATATGATAGGATATTACCACGATGTTATTTTTATAATAATGACAGATTTATCATATGAATTTTAATAAGGTTATTGTTGATATTTCTTTAATGTTTGGTAGGGTTGTATTCAATATATGGCTTTTATTTCTTTTATTTTTTTTTAATGTCTGAATAGGGAGTCTAAATGTTATAAAATATCTCGAAGCATGTCATAAAATATGTTTTAAGTTTTTATTATTTTCGGTTTCTTGTGTGTTTGGTCCATCAATAATGATTTTATCATACAAAATGATCGTCAATTATAAAAGTTCAATTTAAAATAATTCATTATCTTTTGTAAAAACTTTAATATAAAATTTTTGATTTAACACAATCAGATTTAACACATTCTGTTAGAACTTGCAACTTCACTATTGTCCAGTGAAAAATGTTCTTCAATCAACCTAACAATGTTGTTGTACCAATTGTCTTTTACAATTTACCGTAATTATTGCATCAACAACACCAAACAATTAATGGTGAGTTTCATATTATAAAAGAAAAACTTATACCAACACTGATATAAAAAATAATGTAAACAAACAAACAAAAAAGAAACTAATAAAAGATAAATTTAAAATTATTCATTATCTTTTGTAAAAACTTTAACATAAAAATTTTGATTTAACACAATTGGATTTAACACAATCTGAGTCTCCAAATAATATCACAGTAGGAATGTATATTCAACTATAGAATATAATGGTTTCTTAAATGTTACCGATGCATAGCACATCGTTTATTTTTCCATGTTCAGCTTCTTTTGCTCTTTTCTTCATGGCACTGTAAATTCATCAAAAAAGTTTACTATTTTCAATGTAGTATTATTGCTCATTCCATTTTGTCACATGGTTATTTTTTTTATTTCGGAAACTACGCATTATACGACGAAACAGACAATACATAATACTACTATCTCATATGTACAGGGTGATACATTGTCGAGGATCTGATACAGATGAGCGTGTTGTTTTTCACGTTTCCGCATGTATCTCACAAACTATGCTGTTCTTTGACAAAATGGAAGAGACAACAATGTTTCTAAATCCAATGTGAAATCAAAATAATTGATCGCTACTGATCAGTGGCGTCACACAAGAAATTTCGGGGGGGACAAAGTGCACCTGACCCCCGAAAATGTATCACCTTGTAGATATTAAATCTCGCTAACCTATTCACACTATTGATCACCTACAGGATAGGCAGCGTTCCAAATTTCACAGCGATATCTTAACAATTGTAGGAGTAATTTCCGGAAAACTGTAAAAATTATCAAACTTTAACACCCTGTATCTTCTAAACGAAGCGTTTCCGGACCCATCTGTATAGGAACTTTTTCTCTTACAATAACCTTAGGAATCACCCCCTTAAATATTGACATGTCTTTTTTAAACACCCTGTATAATATTGAGCTAAAGTTATAAAATATAAAATAAAATAGTAAATATAAAAATCTTTATAAAAAGCTAAGAGACATAAACTTCAAAAATAGGTATTGAAAAAAATACGTAAGAAGATTTCATATCACTTATCACTTATAAATGTCACTTTTTACTAATTACATATTTAAATTAATAAACCGTTTAAAAAATGAATTGTTACATTTCTAAACTTTTTTTTAGTTCCTTAGATATTATTTTAGAATTTTTTTAGCTTGGTTGTAAGAAATAATAAGTTAAAAATAACAGCATTTTCTCTTTAGTATTTAAATTTACTATTAGATAATCACAAGATTATCTAATCTCAAATATAATAGTAATTACAAGAAGTTTAATAAGCAGTATTATCTTACAAAGAATTCACAGATCAATTATTTCTAAGTTTCATTTTCATATGTTTTTGATTATTTCCTTATGAATTGATTAATTCATGTACCGTATATGCTCCAATAAACGCCGAGGCTCTTATTGTCGCCGGGCTAATAAGCGCCGGGCTGCAGAGGGGACACGGCCAAATAGTAGCCGGTCTCTAACAGTAGCCGAGTCTTCGATATTTGCCTACCGGTACTAGTGTAAGCGTCCGAATCTTTATAGTCGTGCGTAATACCTTACGGTACATTACCTCACAAAATGCCGCCGAAACGGTCATTTGACACTGCCTTTAAGATTCGCGCGATGGAATACGCGAAAGAAACTTCCGGTGAGGCGGCCGCCTGGCATTGCGGATTCGGACGACGAATAGCAGCGAAAGGTACAGAAAGACATTGCCATTTATCTTTAACAGCCTTATGTAGCATGTGAAATTCAAATCAAATAAGCTGTTTATAATATTAGCCGGTATTTATGTGTAAAAATATTGCGTTCTGAAGGTTTTTTTTAATAATAGCCGGCCTCTAATAGCAGCCGGTCTCTATTAAGCGCCGGGAGCCGAAGCTAGTTTTGCAAATAAACGCCGGGGGCCTTTATTGGAGCATACACGGTAATTTATTTTAAGAAAAACAAGGAAAAAAAATTGGTTTCTTATCTATATAATTGAAAAAGGTTCCAATAAGGATGCACTCAAATCCGTCCGACTTGCAGTTTGGTCTGTAAGGTGGTGATATGTTTCATTTCTGACCATTCCTATGAAACAAGAAGTAATCACAGACGTAGTTTCCGGCATCTCTACAAATCATATACTTTCCTGTAAGATATCATCACTATTGTGATTTATAGGTTGCGTTGTAGAACTGGGTACATGGCTAATTTTCGATCACTTCGAAATCTTATGAAAAAGAAAGGGGTAGGAAAAATACGGGTTTCCGATCACTTTAAATCATAAGCTTTCGAGGTTGCGATGTACGATGGACTGAACACAGACAGACAGACAGACAGAACCTTTCTAAAAGCTAGCCTCCCTCTTTATACTTTGTGTCCTTTCAATAATTTCTCTTTCCTTTCTATATCACTAAAAGCCTTCCTTTCAAATAGTAGATTCAGTTTGACAGCCGGCAGTAATCTCCGGAATGCAGTAATAAATTATCACAATCTTTTTTATTCAGAAATAATTATATTTTTCCAAATTAAGGTTTAACCATTGTCTTATACTCTTCTTTAGCATTTACTTCCTTAGCATTTACAGAAATGATTCTTTAAATTTAAGAAAAAATTCCGAAATTAAAATAATTTTAATCACTTTACAATTAATAATCCTAATGTTCTAATATCAGAATTAATATACGTGATTAGAAATTTATTGAGCATGTTTCTTTTAGTTGTCAATTATTTATTATATCCAATCAATTATTCACATTTATATTCTGTATTGGCTTTTTACACATATACCATATAAGCAATTTCTTCTTTCTGCAAAAATCATAGTAAACTGATGAGCAGTTTTTCGGACTTTTGGGGCTTTGGTTTTAATTCACCGAATATACTTCTTATTTTTTGGCTCTACTTCACTTGACAAGTATGTCGTAGTTTCCAAATGCCCAACTAATGAAACAACTAAGCATAATTTTTTAATAAATTTCAAATTATAATATTGTACACTGGAATATAGATAACTTATAGTTTGAAATTAAGCTAATCTTTGAAATCTATTACAGGTGTTTAAAGTAAGTAAGGAAGTAGAACTTACAGCTGTTAAGACACTTTTAAACAGAGTAAAGTAACCATTAGCAGAAAGTTCTAGAGGCATTCCCGACAATTTGTTCAAAAATATTTGCACCTTGAAAATGAATTTAAAAAAAATAAAAAAAAAATTCCTGAGTAGGCATTAATTGCGATTAATTTGAACTTACGATCATTATGTAGGTAAACTAATTCAAGGAAAATATACTAGACGTGCTTACGTTTCGAATACGCCATAAGAAAAAATGTATTGTGTGTGCGTGTGTGTGTGTGTGTGTATATGTGTGTATGGTTGTTTTCAGAAGAAGTGGCCAACACAGTTTTAAATAAATTTAGTGTATTAGGGAAAACTTGAAATTCTCAGACACGGAATGTCAGGCTTTTATCGAAAGAGAGCTGAAAACTATCGGAGATAGATAGAAAGTCACAGACAATACTGCAGTGACTAACCTATACATTTAGACTGCAATGAAAGACGTAAAATGCAAAGTAAAATTATGTGACATTTGAAAGTAGAAAAATTTAAGGAAGAATGTATTTTCACATGTTCACTTATTATACAAAAACAATTTTAAAGGTAAGATATAAGATTTCGGCGTTTTGCAGGTACAGTGTGCCATATCATCAGGTACTTTCTAATTATTGTGGTCAGTTGAATTTGTTTGTACTTCTACATCAAAATCTAAGCAGTCTCACAAAGAAAGTTTAAGAAGCCTCCAGCTTTTAAGTTTAGGAGCAACTTGTCTTTGGGTAAAAAGGAATATGATTAGCTATAGATTTGACTTTTTTTAGCGCAACTAAAACTGCAACTTTAGAATGTCACAAATGTTGTCACATTAGGACGGACATACAACAACGGTTAAAGTTAAAGTTTCTGGCCACACGCCAGAATAGGCCTAAGGGGCGTGGGAGGTCAGGCTTCCAGCGTTTCATTACCAACGAGACAAAATAGGGACCGGAGGCGGCCCGATGCCCGCCCACCTATAACTCCCTGGAAAGAAACCTGGTACCTATTCTACAGAGGGCTGGGTAGACCCTAGGACCCGTTTGGAGGTGAAAGGAGCGTGGAAAAATCCCCGCTCTCCTCCGAGGCTGGGAATTGAACCTCCATCACCAACCCGGAGCCAAGCGCGCTGACCACTCAACAACGATATAGATTTATTAATGTAATTTTCAACTTTTTCTTTAAGAAAGCTCAAAGTTTACAACCGAAATACTCAGTCTCAAACTTTCTCATTCTCTATTTGATTTTTATACGATATAACCGTAGCCTACTCTTCCTTCAGATCTAAGTTAATGAATTTATACTTGGAAAAAGATACATGAACCTTTCCGGAGCCTTGATTGAAGAGAAATGAAAACAAAATAAAGGATTATAACTCATGTTAGAAAACTATTTGATATGAGTTTTGAAATTTGAATTAGTGAACATTTCGTGCAATGCATATCATCTCCTGCAAGAAGATATTTCTAAATAACAGAAAATTAGAAACAAAATGCAAAATTTCAAAAGATAATTTTTATAATTGAAAATTTTACCTGAAATTGGGACTGCTTATTTGAAAGCAAATGTTCAAATTGCATCAACGATGTTGCGAAACTTGCAGCCTAAATAATAAAAAAGAGAACAAAAATATACCGAACTAAAATATTTTTTCTTACAATTAATAACACATTAGGAATCACTTTTCTTTTCTTTTTTTTCTCTCTTTTTTAATATTCTCGATATGATCGATTTTTCTTTCCACTAATTCAACATTTACATTTTGATGGAAGATAACCAACATTTCAAGTAATTTTTTTTTTGGAAGAGTAATCTGTATTAATTTGAAATTCCAATTATATTAGAAAGAGAAAGTGAACGTAAAAATATTATAAAAGCTTAGTAGTTAAAAACTCACTCCTAAATTATGAGTTCTGAATCAGTTTTTCCTTGGTTATTCCTCAAGTACACATTTTCAAAATCAAGTAAACAAAATTATTCGCCATGTCTACACTTTGTGCAAAAAGAATATTAATCGATATCTGTTGTCTAGTTTAAAAGGAGAAAGCAAAGTTTCATATTTTGCTGTCGAGTAGAGTCGCACCAATTCAGTTAAAATTTACTTATATATTTTAAGTGAATTATCTCTTCTTATTATAATACCAAGAGAAAATAAAAATTTTGAATTCTATTAAGATAGAAGTAATAAAAAATAAAAAAGATCATTAAAGAAAGAAAAGAAATGGGGAAAAATACGTTTAATTACAATCATTAAACAGCTTCCTTTTGAAATTATTCATGATATGTATGAATAATATTATTCAGGATGAATATATGTGGTTGTTATTAAAACACAAACAACTTGATTTACTGTTGTTCATTATTTAAGTTCATTTTAATACATTTAAAAAGTGAATATGTATGGAGTAATTTTCAGAATTAGTTGCTAGTTAGCTACATTTGTAATTGCAATCAGAAAAACTCTAAATACTCCAAGAAAATTGCATTTCAGTATTTGAAAAATTCTCATTAAAAACACAAAAATTTAGTGTCCACTTCCTTATCTGTTATGGAAAGAATTGTCTCGTTTTTATTTTCAGCGTTTCTTTGTAATGAAAACGTGTTATTGAATCGCCAGTTGTCTCAAAAATGGAAAGTTCCAAAGAAAAGAAAACAGTGAGCGTTAAGCGAAAGAAGAACAATTTCAAAACAATTGGTTGAAGAACAATTTCAAAAGAACTGTCGCCAGCACGATACTGCACTTTTTAAAGAAATTCTGGCAATGTAAGTTCATTGCGTTTTACTAACTCTTTTCAATTTAATGTATTTATTTTCGACTACTTTTAAAAATTAAAATTATCATTGCTACATTTAGACTTATTGTCAACTATCATTGTACATTTAGAGTTATTGTGAACTAACATTACATATTTAGAGTTATTCTCATCTATCAAGACTCTAATTTTTAGAATATTTTTCCATATCTTGTGTTTTTACGTGAAATTTTATGTTACTTGGTACAAATTATTCACTAATAGTTTTTCAGGACAAAATATCTAAAGCACCCATTTTTTTTTCTCGCTTTCTTTTCAAAATAGTTTCCGTATTTTTGCTTTTGAATCATACAATTGTGGAAAGGGCGGGAATGACTTTTACTTTCTGTTTGAGGCCGGGTACTTTCACTTTTGGCTTTAGGGGTTGAGTTCCCTACCAAAATTTCATTAAAGTAAATTGTATGATTGTACAGTTGTATGATTTAAGACCAAAAATTCGGAAACTATTTTGAAAAGAAAGCAAGAAAAAATAATGGTTGCTTTAAATTTTTGGCCTCAATAATTATTAGTTAATAATTTTGAAATTTTTGAAATAATTTTCAAATTTTGAAATTTGAAATCGAAATAAATTTTGAAAATTAGTTAATAATTTTTGAAACTCGCTTTATAATAACAGTATTTTTATTTTTTTTATTGTCAAAAAACGATAATTTTTATTCCAAATATATTAAGTACCGATAACACCTCAGTAAAACACTTTTATTAAAGGAAATGAAGTTAATGAAATTAGCATTGAAATGGAAATTTTGAGCTTAAAATGGAAATTTTGAGCTTAAAATGTTAATAATATGAACTTTAAGTTATTCTCATTTGCATTTGATGCATCATTCAGAACAGTTTGGACAAAATTTACTTTAGTAAAAACATGCAAAAAATACGTAAATAGTGTAGGAAATGTATTTTATTATTGTGCAATAAGCACTTTATTTTTGAGTGACTTGTTATTGTTGTTAACATTAGGAAAACATGAGAGAATGGTACCATTGTTTGAAGCGATGTGATGCTTGGACTGCTTTGTTATGTTTGTATAGTATTGTTTACGGCTCGAGGGAGCGGTTTGGTATTATTGAAGATTCGAGGATGGAATGGCGATATTGATCTGATCCGCTGAGTTATAATTCTTTCCTTTTCTTGATTCTAGATATAAGAATCTTACAGGATTGATAGGGACCAATATTATCCTCTTGAATGAATAGACAGGAGTCGATTATGATATCTTTCCTGGAGAATACCATGGAAAATTAGAATGTTCTGATAAGGGATAAGTTACCTTGAGAATTAAACATTGCCCTTGAGATATATTTTACGTTCGAGTTGTATTGAATAATATTTTGATATTACCTAGAAAAACGGTGATACTAATATCTACAATTTCGTTTCAGCAACATAAATAAATAGATTAATGGTCTTGAATTCGGGATCTTGGAACCAGAGTAAACAGATTAATGGAACGGAAGGAG
>JAFIDM010078956.1:0-15976 GCA_023159025.1 Thereuonema tuberculata | reverse complement strand
ATTTTTCAAAACTTCTCAAACAGAAAATAAACAGAAATGATCTTCTGGCCGCAACCAATGTATATAAGGCTCGCATGTAAGGCTCCCATTGAAATCTATAGAACGATGGTGGTCGCGCTGCCATCTGGCAGCTTGAAAAATTACGACATGTCGCGACCAGAAGCGACCAAGCGGCCACATGTGAAAGGCTCCACTGAAATCTATGTAACGACGTGATCGGCCATCGTCGCTTCATGTGAAAAGAGTCTAAGAATTAGTGACTGTTCAATTAAGAGTTTCTTACTTTTAATTTAAGAAATCAGCTGTAAGATACTTATTGTTACTTTGAAACCATTTCGATGAAAATATGAAACGTATTTCATAGCATAAAAGGACTTACATGGTATTAATTGGAATATCCATCCATCCATAGTATTCTGTCCGGAGACAGGTCCAATTCTATGGAATTCGCGTGAAATTCCCAGAAACACCTTGGGAAAGAAATTGGGGTGGTTTCGTGTTGCCTGCCCCAGGACGCCATTAAGGAATGACGTCAGACCGAACAGAAAGCGAAGAAGAGGCGAACAACACAGGAAAGGAAATTGAAACTTCCAAGCCACTGCCGGGAGTCGAATCCAGGTACTGGCGTAATGACCACCACGCCAGACCGCCGCCGAGACCGCACGGCCACGCCAGCACGGCTAATTACAATATAATATTATAATAATTTTAACTATTTTCGTTTTATTTTAATCAAAGAAACATATTCATAAGTTGATTAAACTTAATTACAGTAATTAAGAAAGCAAGAAGCAAATGTTTGCTTAATAGAGTTTAATGGCGCAAAAGCATCTGTGGCTAACCTGTGCCGAAGAAGCAAATAGATGAAGAAACTTTTTTGACCCCTCGAAATGACCCCTCGAGTGCTCAAAATGACCCCTCGAGGCAAAGTTTTGGGGCCATTGGTTTAGTTTTTTTCCATTCTGTATGGTTTTTGGGTGCTAAATCCGAATCTGAGGTTTGCGTACAAAATTTCGTGATGCAACATTAAAAAAAAGGCAAAAAAGGTAAAAAATCTCATGTTTTGCTTATAACTCGAAAATAATCAACTTTCGTAAATAACCATCCTTTTTAAAATGAAAGTACATAAAATTTCCTAGAAATTTCACTATTTAGGTTTGTTTCTCCGACGAACCGTTCGGGAGGAAGTGCCACGAACTTAGCCTCCACCCTCTCTCTCTTTTCGAAGAGCATGGGATAAGGACAGGAACAAAATCGAGCTTGTACAGGGCTTTTGCACCAACTGAACAGGCGGAACATGAACCATACAAAATATGTCATCGTTTCAGCAGGTCAAAAATAGTAACATTGTGGATGCAAGAAGGCAGGCCTCCATTGATCCCCGATCTGCATATCGTGCGAAGGTGTGTGAAAACGTCGAACCCCCGGGAGACAGCACTGACATAAATGAAGACGAGATCGAAGAAAGAGACTGAGAACAGACTGAAGACTCGAAGAAAGAGACTGAGAACAGACTGAAGACAGACTCTTACACGATGAGGAAGGTTTATCTAATCTCACAATCTGTTTCGTAATAATATCTCCAAGATATGATCACAAGTTGTTTTCTCACCATCTCTTTCATTTTTCAGATGCACAAGCCCCGACGCTTACGATAGAATAACCCGAACCTATGCCAGGACTCGCCTCCTTAGACGAACCTCATCCAGGACTCTCCAAATGACAACGGCTAATATAATTTTTGCTCATAAAATAATATACTATATAATCATACGTAATATAATACAATAATTTGTCACAATTTTTCAAGATTTTTCTTTAGAAACTTAACTTCTCTGTAATTGGCTTTGTATAATTTCGGACTTTATCTTAGGTAATTATATAACTTAATTACATAATTTGTGAAAAACTGACCTGTACCATTACATATACGATCTACATAAGATATGTGCAAAGAACTGGGAGGAATTTACTTCATGACAGCCTTTCATAATAAATTAGAGTTTTGAAGTGGAAAAAATATTTTGCGGAGACCGACAAAAAACGCCAATTTTCAACTAGCTCTTCCTCCCGAACGGTTCGTCGGGAGAAACAAACCTAAAAACTGAAATTTTGTATAAAATTTTATTTGCGTTCATTTCGAATAGGAAGGTTATTTACGAAAGGTTTATAGAGTTATAAGCAAAACACCGCCAAAACATGAGATTTTTTTACCTCTTTTTCCATTTTTTTTAATGTTGCGTCACGAAAGATTGTTCGCAAACCTTAGATTCGGATTCAGCACCCCAAAAAACATATAGAAGAAATCAAAACTATTCCAAAACTTTCCTGGTAAAACTACAACTTGACTGGACTTGTTGAGGATTTCAGTCATTTAGAAATAAATTTCTTACAGTGAAATTAACTTTTAATTAGGCCAGTCAAATCGTACAAAAAAAAAAAAACGTGAAAAACGCAAAACGCGATGTAAACCTGAATTTTTGGTATGTTTTTTGGACCCGTTAGGGAAGTGTGAAACTATGTTTTGCAAGGAAAAAAAAGTTATGCTAGCTGCTTAATACGTGAAAAACTGCAAATTTTTCGGACTTTCTGAAGTTTCTGCAGTTTAACTCACGAACTATTATAATTTTAAATTATATTAACTTTGTGATAAGTTAAGCCCACCCACAGCTCCGTATATCTAATAAGTTTTGAGATATGGATTATCAAAAATTGGCATGTTTTCGCATGTTTTTCAAAAATTCAGTTTCGCTTTTGTTTTCAGCCAAATAACGGCACAACAGCTCATCCTACAATAAAAATTATCAGAAACCTCATTTAGTATATTTAATTACCTTTCATTTAAGCGCAAAATGGGGTCAATAGACCATATAGTTCTCTTGCAATCGCCAAAAAATAAATTCCGAAAATTGATTTTAAGATATGGGCCTAACCTAAACACTGCTAACATGAAATTGTGCACATAAGGCGAATGAAAAACCCGGGTTAAAAGCTGCTATGTCTATTGACATTTATTATGTTACAGAAAAAAATTAAAATGTTATGAAAAATTAAAGTTTACAGTTTTTCGAGGGTCCCGGTTGATCGTCTTGATGAGACAACTGTTGTTAAGACAATATCTCCTAAAAAGGTAAAGATTTATTTATGTATTCTTCGAAAAATAAAGTACATCAGCAGTGGCAGTGTTGGGGGCTCTGAAGTCAATTGCAATATGTCACAAGAATTGGGAAATGATGTGGTCAAAAAGATCATGGGAAACTCGTTTGGGAAAGTGGGCTTCAAACGAAAAGACAAGGTACGAACCTTGTCGTCAGTTACCGTTAAAGTGCAAAACCAAGCAGGTTGAAAGGGATCCTCTCATCATTTCTCGAAGGTTCTGTATCACAAAAAGACAGATAAGGACCTGAAAGAGTACTTCAAATACGATTTGGCTCCCTATCCAATGGCTTTGTTTTGTGAAGAGGGGATGCGTAAAGGCATAAAATCCAAACTTTTACTTAGCTTTTACCCTACTCCCCGAAAACATCCCTATTAGAACCTCTACGTTCGTTATTGTGGATGGAGGCTACTTGATCCATAAGGTCATCTGGCACCAGAATAGGTCAGTTAGGAAAATTATAAGTGCTTAAATCAGCTACATATTAAGACTCTTTGGGAGAAATAAGGCAGTTGTGTTTGACACCTAACCAGAAGATGGGTAACAAGAAACACAAAAACTGTAGAAAGGTTACGTCCGTATGCAGCTTCATCATGCAGTGATATAATGTTCGAAGGTGTCCCATCTGGGTTCGATTCCCGAACGAGGACTTGGTTGTTTTAATTTCCTTTATTGCGTTTGTCAGCCTTTACTTCACTTTCTTTGGTATGGAGATATTTCTTAATGATTTCTTGAGGAAGGCAACGGTAAACAACCTCAGTATCTTTCTCTAGTCCGTTTAGGGGGTTCTTCTAGGGGATTCGCTCTGTTGGGCGCCTAGAGTTCTCAAGATGCACTTTGAAAGTGAGAATTATTGGATATTTTTGTAACAGATACAAACTTCGGTACAAACAGATACTTAAACTTATTTTTTTTAAAATCCACAACACAACTTCTTCTAATCATTTATTATTTTAATCATTATTATTTTTATAAATGATTAGAAAAAGTTTGTGATGTGGAATTTAACAAATAATTACATTATTAATAGTAGTAGTAAGTTAAGACATTTGCTTGACTTCAATGTTTAGAAACGTACGAGTTCCACATTGTTATGAAATTTTGAAATGTTTTCTAAATTTACGAAATTATTTTCCATTTTTATTGAAAACGTTTTCGATTCCTTTACTTTTGCTAATTTCTTTATTCGATTTTATTAGAATTTTTTTTATTTGTAACGAGCTGTATCCCGCGGTGTTTCTCGGTAATGTTCGGTTCTCGTCATGCAGCCAAGCCGCCTCTTCGCTGCCGCAACTTTTTTTAAGAGTTTTAATGAGAGTTGATTGACGTTCATGTTTACTGCTCGGCTCCTATTGGTCGTTGCGTGATGTTATACAGCCTAAAACCTTCCTCAATAAAAAAGATATCTAACTCAAAAAGAATTTTTCAAATCGGACTGGAAGTTCGTGAGATTGGCGCTTTCAAACACACAAACTTTTCAGCTTTATAATAGTAAGTATGATATGATTATATTAATAATATGGCAATAGTTTAGTGTTAGCGTTATATAAATTTTTCTTAAATATTTTGATAGAAAAAAAAATTAAAGAAAAAATATTACAATTTGAAATTATGTTCTTTTCAAATACAAATGTGGCCACACTTTTTATAAAGTACAGTAATTATATTAGGATCATTTTAAAATTAAATTCTTTTTGTCTGACCTTGAACGCAGCCCACAAGCGAGCGATAGTGACGTTATGCAGTGATAACGTCACATTACATTTTCTTGTAATTTTCGCAATTTTTTTTTATAACTTTCCGGTTGTTATGTGCCCCATTCCCAAACCAAAGAACATGTATAGATAAAGGAAAGATTTGTTTTTAAAAAACAAAACAGCTCTGCTACCAAAATTATCTGTAACGAACCTCTCTTAGCAATAACTACTATCGGTCAAACCAGACATTGACTTTGACCTTGGACGAGAGTGATGATCTATTAATCATTCCAGGACTTCAAGTTCTCATTAACAATGGCGACTCTCAAGCAAGGCAAGCCTATCAAAAGTCAGTCAAGGCAAATTATTGCTAACGTTACTTCATATTTCGAAAAGGAGAAATCAGCGAAAGGAGCATTAATTTCTTATAAAAAGGTTAATGAGCGTACATCAGCGGCAACAGGAATTGGTTTAACATCAGTTAAAGCTATTCGACGACAAAGCCAAGCGTGCAGCGGAATCCGGGCTCCCATTTCCCGCCGACACACCCGGTAAGAAACGGCCAAGGGTATCTCCGGTCATAGATCTAGATTGTTTCGCTCTTGAAGCCATACGGAGGACGATTCACAGTATGTATTTGAAAGGAGAACTTCAAAAAATGAACATAAATTCATTTTATTCTTAATAACTGCTGCGTGAATCTTAAAAATTATGCCTTATCAGATATAAAGTACAGAAAAATTCCAAAAAAAAGGCCCTTTTCAGGGCCAACAATTAATACTGAAAGAGCTTCCAATTCTGTCATCAATTATTTTCTAAATAAAATTAGTGCATTTTCACCTAACAAATAATTAAATAATTTATTTAAATAATAATTAATAATTTATTTAATTCTCAA
Organism: Thereuonema tuberculata; assembly: GCA_023159025.1. Lineage (NCBI taxonomy): Eukaryota > Metazoa > Arthropoda > Chilopoda > Scutigeromorpha > Scutigeridae > Thereuonema > Thereuonema tuberculata. The sequence goes on along the minus strand of JAFIDM010078956.1, from coordinate 10,224 downwards.
ATATCAATATGTTATGAATTTCACATTAGATTCCTCTAATAGCTTAATCGAAATGGTAATACCTTCTCAGAAATAAAATACAATTTTAGAATTTTTAATGTAATTTATTAAAATACCAATACTAATGAATAAAATATGTCTCAATTAAATTCCTATTCAAAAGGAAACAAACAATTGGTAATTTACTTCAGTTATATTTTAATTTTCAGTTACCATTATTTTATTTAAGAATTACGTTCTATATTCAATCAAATGAATGAAAATAAATACATTTCAGAACTTATATTTCATGAGAAATCAGAATAGTTCAATAAAAGGAATATCGTTTTATCCGTAAGCTTCAAACTTTCCCGCAATAAAAACTGACATTAACAGTCGATTCAAATTCTACCATTGCGCCATCTGGTGCCCACGGTCGACCTTTCGCTGGGAGGACTTTAAATTTCCACTATCAATCGCTTACGCGTCTAGGGGAGAAATGTCGAAACTGGGAGGGGGGGGAGTAATTAAACGCCGAATTATTCGTTTGTACGCACAAAGAATAAAAGAATAAAATAAAAGTATTTTTAACAACTCTTTTTAAAAGTAAACAAAATCAACTTATTAAATTTAACGTTTAATAACAAAAATAACCTTTAATCAATTTATTTACCATAAAAATTATGATAATTCCAAGGTCCATCGAAATCACAATAATTGTAGGAAAAACTAAAACATCCTATTAATGAAGATTATTTTATTAATAAATTAACGAATTAACTGCAAATTAAAAATAACTAAAACGTTGATCCTAATAAAAATGAAAATAAATTCAAAAAAATTTTAAGTAATGGCAGAAAAAGAATTATAATAATAATATTCTCAATTTTAAACACACACAGATGAATGAAGACATCCTTAAACATACTGAGGAAAAAGATTATCTTTTTAAAAAATTAAAAACAATAGAATTAACAAAACGTATGAAATCAATATAAATCAAAATATAAATGTTTGCTTGTTCAAAATGTTAATTCTCCAAAAGTTCATCAATTGCTTTGAAATTTTGACACAACGTTGCATCCGAATACGCGCGTGCTTGTTGAAAGCTATAATACAGATGTCACACCTGGGACAGGTAAAAACATGCTTTTTGGGACAATCTCAGGTGTTTGATGCCCACCCGCAGTACATCTGTGTTAAGCGAAGAAGCTACAATGGGCTGGGAAGTCATTAATTCTCAGATCTCAATATTAATTTGCTAAATAATTAAAGTTTTTGTTTTTAATGCTGTTTATGCAAAGGTTCCGGAGCGAAGCGATGGTACACAGCTAGTAAATTATAAAACGAAAAGAAATTAGTTAAAAAATTAAATAATTAAAATGAAAAAGTCCTATTTCAAAAAAAAAAAAAAAAGAGAAAATAATAAAACCTCTTAAAATCAACTTTTAAAGCACGATATATATATATATATATATATATATATATATATATATATATATAATTCATTTAATATCGATGTAAATAAATTTGATGTAAATTTAATTTTCTCAAAATTCTGATATTTTCACTTTTAAAAAAAATAAGGTCATATTAATAACTCAAATATTTTATTATTAATGATTGTAATAAATTGATAACGAATTCAAAAATATAAATTCTATCTTTTTACTTCCTCCGACATATAATCAGATAATAGATTATACAATATTGCAGAACGAATTACTCTACATCTCCATCTGGAATTGATGACATCTCCGTAACAGAATCAAAATTTCAAAGAACATACCTCCTTATACTCCTAGTTGAACTATTTAATAATATTTTTCAAACATATATCTATATCGAAACTTATGGAAAATAGCCTATATTATTCCCAATTATGAGGGTGGAGCAAATGACAACTTTGAAAACTATAAGCCTATATCTTTGCTTTCTAATATTTCTAAATTATAGAAAGTCACTTATCAAATTCTATTTATAATGTTGTTATCAATATGAACTTCTTAAATACAAATCAATATGCTTATCAAAAATATAGTAGAACTATTAAAATATAAAAAAAAAATTAATAGCAGCATTACTAAACACTTTAATGGTGTAAATTTTATTTATGTAGCTTTTATTGATTTTTCAAAGGCTTTCGATAGAGTCAACCACAGCAAACTTTTAAATAAGCCAAAATTTTGTAGTGTAATAGAACAAACATAAGAACTTTTAAGAAATTATTTAACTAATTGGAAATTTAGAATCAAAATTAATAAAAAAAATAGTAAATTACATAAAATTAAAAGTGGTGTTCCTCAAGGCTCAAACCTGAGCCACTATTGTTTATTTTACATATCAATTCAATTACTGATGATAAGTATTCTTCTGTTTTTAGATGTGCAGATGACGTTTTATTTTTAAGGATTAATGCTAATCAAATGACTACCTATTATCATCTTCAAGAAAATCTGAATAACATTTCTACTTGGGCTTACACGAACAAAATGATAATCAACCAAATAAAACAAAAATTATGCTGATATAAAAAAATAACGAAAATGTTCACAAAAATATAAATTTTGTTTTAGATGATTTTTCAATGTCCCAGTTTTAATTGACATATTGAAAACAAATAAAAGTGTAGGATTTTAGAGTACGTTGAAAGTCAGAAATATTTAGATAATTACATTGATAACAATAATAATTGGGAAACTCAATTTTCCCACATTATAAACAAACTAACACTCTTTGACATAAATTTTATTATGTAAAACATACTTTTCCGTTTAAATACAAACTGTTGATTTTTAAATCTTTGGTTGATCCAATTTGGGACTTCGGCTGAATAGCTGGATTTTTTAAGTAAATGCCAAATTAATAATATTAATAACTTAATTTTGAAAATAGTTGATAACATTTATACTAAATATAAAAATAAATCTTCCGAAGAAAAAAATGAAAACAAGAAATACTCATTTTGGCAATTAAAGAAATATATATATACATATATGAAGTGATTCTAAAAAGTATTTCTTATTATAGAAATAAAAAACAAGATAGTAATACAGGAATTTTAACTAGAAATAACAGGTTAACAATTTTTAAAATTCCCAAACCAAATAATATTTTTGGTTTAAGGAAATGAAAATTACGTGAATTTAAAATTACCCACTCAACTAAATTGGAAGAACTACAATGGTAATAGTATAAATAAAATTAAAAAACTTATATTTGATATAATTTATAAAAAAAAAAGCAAAACTTCCTAAATTATAAATCTACAACTAATTTCATTACAATTGAATCTTTTCTTCACTTTGAATATATATTAACTAAATAGTCACAGATCAATTATTCCAGCACCTATAACACAAACTAGTTACATTTAAAAAAAATTCCAAAGTAAATCTAAAATTCTCTTATCAATCCAGGAATAATACCAGTAAATTCTGAAGTTTTCCAAGATCTTAAGATCAACCCAATATAAAGTATTTAACCACAAAACAAAATTTTAGTTCTCTTTTCTACGATGAGGGAGATTTATCTGTTATTTTTTGAACATAACATCAAAAAACAACAGGTATCTAGGATCGTCCGTGTCGGCGTGGCCGATAGATCTAGACGACGCACAGTGGTTCGGATAAAGAATCTGACGGGAAAAAATTATTTCTTTGTGTATTGCGGTAAATATATTAAAAAGATGTTATGAACCTAAATAATAAACTTAAATTATACATGGCTACTCGATAAAAAGTAAGAATCATGCCTAAATATTTATTTATTTGCAAGTTACATTGTTGCGAATCAATAAAATTAGGATTGAAATTAAAAGCAGTAGAACACATTTATTGCAAATGTTTATTATTTAGAAAAAAACAAATATTTAATTATCAGCATCATTATCATCATCATCATTGTTTTGATCTTCATCATCTGCTGGATTCTGTAGTAGTCGCAATACAGCAGGATATAAACTTTTACATCTGCTTCGTTTTCATTTGACTCGAAGACTGCTAACAAGTGGGTCTGAGGAAATTAAAAGATTGTGCATCAAATCTGTGATTGTATCTTTTCGACTAAATTTACGTGTATCATGCTCTCTGGCATATTTATAGTCTTTATTCCGGGCTTCCTGTGCCTCCCCAGACATCATTCCAACTGGAAGTACAGCTTCTTTTATCAATTGCGCACCGTGGATAAGTATTTTATGCACACTTTGTGGCATGTAATACCATTTATATTTTTCAACATATAAATCTGCTGTATCAGAGTAGTATTTTTCGAACTCTCGAATGTTAATAGCATATACACATGCGATTGTTTTAAGTATGGTTCCGAATCGCCGGATTAACTCTTCGTCTACTCTGGTGATATCAGACGCTAAAGTTTTGTTTTCAAAAAACCTCCGCGCGGTATTCCCGTCATTTGTCGTATCAAAGCCGGGTTTGGGTTTTTCGACGAGAAGCCCCATCTCTTTTCGGAAGCGATTTTGAATATTACTTTTTAGTCTGTTGACATCATCTTTATGTTGTTGTAATATTCTCCATGATTTTATGCCATACCTGTAAGATATATGCAGGATACATTCGAAAAATTTGATCCACGCGTGCAGACTAGATAAACCCAGAGCCAAAGCAATATCATTTGGCTTTTTTTGTCGTACACGGCTGAGGTTGTTCATTTCGGATGGATATGTATTGATCTTTTGTGAACTTCTTTTCAGCAAAAAAAGCTAATGCTTCGTCCTGTGTTAATTTAATAATTTGTGTATTATTTGGAGATTGGTATGCTTTTTTTATCTTGTGGCTCTGTTTGGGGAAAAATTGGTAACTTGTTTCACTATTAGTGCCGCATCACGTTTTCCCGCAGATCGAAGACCCATTTCAGCTGCAAGAACAATTTCACCAACAGTATTCGCTTCCAACAACGGTTTCAGTTTTTCTTTACGGGATTTCTCACCACTCTCTTCGAACAATTTACAGGGACGACCAATGTTTTTTCTTTGTTGTGAACTCCATGCTTCTTTAAACACCAATTTCACATCCAACCATTTACTGTTTTTCCGTGAAAACTGTTCTAATATGTAGTGACAGTCACTCCATCGTTTTTTCAGATTATTACAAAATTTTGCATTTTTTTTTCACCTCTTCACGAAAATGTTCATTACAGTCTTGTAAACAATATTTATCAAATATATAATCACAAACACAGGCTAATCTCCTTTGCAGATTCGCTTTGTTCCGACATACGTCGAAGAGCTCTCTTATTGAAATTCCTTCCTCCATCACTGAAAATCTAATTAAAAAAAAGTTGGTTAAACATGGTTAAGGAAGAAGCGTAATTTTATAGATAAATAACTAGGCTACAATTTAAATATGATGGCACATCAGGTTTCCACGGGCTTTGCTATTGCCAGTCCAAAACAACAACAGAACATACAAAAATAAAACAAGGAATAAGGCTTCGATATTACATCAACTAAAAACATAATGGTAATCATAATAATGTAAAATAATGTCTAAAAGTCAAGATAATTACCTTAAGTTTTATCACCGAAAACCTCAACTAAATCTTACATAAATTACGTTCATACTGATTCGAAGTTCTGAGAACTACAGCCGGCAGACGCGAAATGGTGCAAGTACATGCGAGCAAAACAATACGTTTCTTTCAACTGTTACAATAACCTATTGTTTCTTTTGAAAAAATAATTACAGACAATAGCTACACAACTATATACGCTTGTGATATGATAGTTATCTTTTGTTTTTTTCAACCACAACTTTTTGACTTTTTTCCAGCTAGATTCGTATTTCGAACCACTGTGCGGCGGTCTGCCGCGAGGTTGTGCGCCGGCATCTGTCGGTAGGATTCCCTGCTGTTGACTTGGCAGCTTCAATTTCTTTTACTGTGTTATTCAGCCTCTTCTTCGCTTTATCTTCGGTCTGGCGTCACTCCTTAATGGCATCCTTATGCAGCCAACGGGAAACCACCCCAGTATCGGTTCCTTAGTAATGAGCGGCTTTTCGGTTTGGGAGCGCCTAGCGACAAGGAGTAGGTCTTTAGAATTAGTCCGTGTCGGCGAGGCCGAACGGTCTAGACAGCGGTCTGTCGTAATGCCGTGTGCCGGCATCTAGGTTCGATTCCCGGACGAGGACTTTCTTGTTTCAATTTCTTTTCCTGTGTTTGTCAGTCGTTTCTTCGCTTTCTCTTCGGTCTGACGTCATTTCAAAAAGAAAAACTTTTTGAAGGAATTTTCTTAATTCTTTTATAATCTTCCTACAGAATTGATCTTTGGATTGTTCAATTGCCCAATGAAGTTTAAACTTGCTATAGGGAATTTCTAAACACAATTCGACGAAGAAGAAGACATTCGATAGAGGATATTCAGTGTCCATTTCGATACGCCGGTTTTTGTTGTGATGTTGGCAACATGTTTTCCGCAAAATGCGAGAAACAAACATTTTTCGTAAACTGAAATTTAAGGAGCTTTTGATATTATAATCAGAAAATGTAGATTTAATAACAATGAAATAGCACCCCTATGAAATACTTCCCAAGAAGATGGACACGATGCTTTGAAATTTGACGTACGAGATTTCCTAAACCATATATCCCTAATCTGGCTCTTTTTGAGTAGTTCATCAATTTTTAACAGCTTCCAGAGAACGCCATCTGTCAGTTTTATAAAATGGCTGAGAGACAGGGGAAATGGAGTATCATACCCTGTAGCCCGTTGAAATGGTGCCTCGAGATTCAGGAAACATTCATTCTGAAATGTTGCTGTAATTTCTGCTCCGAATCCACCTGTGAGAGGCGCTTCATGAGCAATAACTAATTGTCTTTTTATCTTTTTAAAGGAATTTATCACAGTTCTTTGTCCCAAAAGAAAATTGCTAGCATCATATTCATCCATCTTCATCTTTTGGCTTTCTGTGGGAAATAACGTTAGCATTTCCTTTTTCTTCTTTTTTTGAAGGTTCAGAAATTAAAGATTCTTTGTTTTCTGCAGATATGAGTTTACAGACAATTCTTTCAAATCAGATACAGAAATTTTGAAAGACTGACTTTCAGTTAACATTAACATTTTGACAAGAATCTGGTTTGTCTTCTGAAGCAGTGTGAACAGATTCTGAAATATTGCTTTTATCATCTGCTTGTTTTCTGTTGTCATCTGAGGCCGATGGAGATATGAAAGTCATAACTGAAGCCCTAACTTCCGATGTCCACTTGTAGGATCAATTGTGCATCTGATAAAGAATTAACAGTTTCTTGCTTGTCATCACTGCCATAAGAAGTCTGTGTGACTGAAATTTCAGAATGTTTCTCTATTTTGCATCTGTTTAATTGTTTTTAACGTTTTTAATTAGCTCTCTGCCGTGGCAAATTAGGGGGAGATGGTTAAAATATGGTTAATTCCGTACTCTTTGCAGAAGATTCCTAAAAGTATTGCTGTAAACTGTGAACCATTATTCGAAATAAGTTTAGAAGGGAATCTAAAATTAAAAAAAAAACTTTTTGAAGGAATTTTATTAATTCATTTATAATTTTCCTACAGAATTCATCTTTGAATTATTCAATTGCCCAACTATCTTTCTCCACCAAAAACATTTTACTGTTGACTTGAGACAACAAATCACCAAACACGTTTCTATAACTTTTCCTGTAATGAACAATCAAGAAACACGTTTGTAGAACCTTTCCTTTAATGAATAACAAAGTCATATAGTTGTAACAATAAACTCCAACGAGTCATTTTACTCATAATATCAAACATGTTCAAACATATGAGGGCATTATAATATCTGTGTACAAAGACTGTTTCAGAGTTTGTGGTACCTGATAACAGAAATAAGGACTGATGATCTGCTCTTCTGTTTGTCGTCTTCACTGTCAGCAGAGGGTTTTCTGGCTCAGACTGCTCAACTTCCATTGGTTCCTCTTCATCATTCAAAGAAGGGATTCTGCATTCTCCTGCATTGCCTTAGGTTTATCTAGCTGGAAGATTCATTTTCAATTTCAGGAATAATTTTTTCTTTTTTAATAGCTTCAACGTCTGAGTCCTCATCCATTCGAACCCTTTTCTTTGAATCTGTTTTATCTTTGTCATTGATTGATGTGTTATCTTCCATCTTTTCATCTGATTTATTGTTTAAATTCTCATTTAACTGTTCTGAATTTTTGTCAGAAAGCACAATGTTGCAAACGCTGCTATTGTTTGTGCAAAAATTGTTAATTTTTTTTTCAATTGTTAACGTACGAGGCAAAGAGACACGAGATGGCTCTCTTGTTGCGATTGTTAAAAATTTTTTCTGCTATAAACAAAAGCAAGAGATAAAAGTATGTTTTTTTTTAACAGTTTAACTTTATCTGCGTAATTTAAGTTATTATTTCTTTACGCTAATATTCCCAAGAGCACTCTCCGAGGGATCTAGTTAATAAGATTCTTTACACAATATGTTGCTTTTCTGAATCCTCTTCTTCATAGGTCTTTGCCTCAGCTGTTTTGGTTTTCGTAACGACCCGGCTTTCTTTGTTGCCCAATTCGATCACTTCCTTCACATTTTCTATCTGAATTTTCTCTTTTTCTTCTTGGACAGGCTGATCTGGTGGATCTCGTCGGATTCTCGAGTTTTGGGATCACTTCTCGTACTGCGAGCCTTCCGTGGAGATCAGGTGACAGGAGTAAACGCGGCGGCGAATTCTTGTGTTGGTTTCAACCTTTGTGTGCTGCGTGCACCTCTTGCTTACCGAGGGCTTGACTTTGGACTCCTCAGTTGCAAAGATTTCGGATCAAAGGTATTTTTCTTATTTTTTAAAGTGCTGTCATTTTAATGTTCGCTTGTAAAGGACTTGCTCTTTTCCTAGGTTCTTCTTTCATACTATGATCTAAGGAAACAATTCTTTCACATTCACTGGAATTTCTGAGGCGTTTCACGTTTATTTGCCGCTTTACTTACAGAAGTATTTTTGGAGGAGGCTGTTTATGTATCGTAATTTGTATTTATTAAGACTCGGGACCCTTTTCTGTGGTACTGTCTTTGAGGGGCTATATTAACAGGAACTTTGCGAGGTGCTGATTTTGATCTGCTTCGACAGGCTATACTGGATTTCTCTATCTCTGTACGAATTATTTCCCCTTATGTTTGTTCTCTTCTAGTTCTTGTGAGGACAAGAGGACTTTCTCTCTGTTTTACTTCATTCATTTTTGCACTTCGCCTTGTCGCTTTTTTAACAACAGGTTTGGGCTTCATCGCTCTGTTAACTTCATTTCCTGCAGATGCACTTGAACGCTTTGTACTTTTACTTTGGCTCCTAGTAGTTCTGGGATCAAGTGGTGTGTCAGGCTTTTGGGGAGGAGGACAGCAAGGAGTTCCACTTACTCTTCGTTTTGGTTTAGCTAGGGGAGAAATAGTTTCTGTGAAAACTGTAATCAAAGAGCAGCTTCGAGTACTGCGTTTAATTTTTTTTCTTTTGAAACAACACAGGTCTTAGAGCAGTACGGATTTTCGGTAGATGCAGGGGTTTTATTGTATTTTTAAAAATGTTGATTAAGGCTCCTTAAACTTCATTGAAAAAAAATTTGAAATGCCAAAAAAAAAGTCACTGCATGAATCCAACAATTCCCAGCAATTAATGCAGGTTGATCCTCAATACTTATCGAACCCAGCTACTAACTTCAATGAATCTTTAAAAACTAAAAATGCAGACTTTAAAAGCTCTTAAAGCAGTAACCTCGGTCTGGTTTGAAACCGTTGCCATTGAATATAGCTCTGTCGACCTCTGGTGAATGTCTTCTTTCCCTTCCCCCACCTCCCTAAGATTTTATTCTTTAATTTTTTTCTCCAAATTATGGGAAATGACGTCATCCCAGGAAATGAAATATTGTTTGCATTTTTTCCCAAGAGATGTTTTTTTTTTTCGCTTTTTCAAATCATATCCGACCGAGATTTTTTTTTATGAGATCTTCAATATTTATAGTATTTTTCTAAAAAAAAAAAGGGGTTTGCCGTATATAGTCATTAAGTAGCGATCGATTTTGTCTGGAAGAAACATCATCTTGAACTTCGAGCAGTGAGTCCAACATGTCGTCGTTTTGCAATAGCATTATCGTCACCACGAAGAGACAAAGTGATCGATTTGGGCAACAAAGAATGCCGGGTCTTACGAAAACCAAAACAGCTGAAACAAAGACCTCGGAAGAAGAGGTTTCATAAAAGCTACATGTGGTGCTTTCTGACAAAAATTCAGAACAGC
>JAFIDM010078955.1:0-15977 GCA_023159025.1 Thereuonema tuberculata | reverse complement strand
TATGAATTTGAGTCTTAATAGTCACTTAAAATTATTAATCAACTTATTTAATTGGCCAAGTTCGTCTGTCTGTCTGTCTGTCTGTCTGTAACTAATTAAGCTATTAAGATAGATCCAAGGTTCTCAATAATACCATTGAATCAAGGGTACTCAAATTAGATAAAATATAAGTTCATTATGTCATTCCATGTTGTTTCCATGAAATTTTACCTGAAATTCTAACAAAACATACGTTCAAAATCAAATAATTTTGTTACCACAGCATCCATTGTAATCAAATTTAGCATACTTACTCAGTTTTTTATGCGGATTTTGAAACTCAAGACCATTTTTGCTGTAGAAGCTTCGTTCACAAGTTAGCTCAGCATTTAGATTATACAAAGGTGAGTTTTAAATACCTTTCAGCGTTATGAGTCAAAAATAATAATTATTCTTTAGATAAATTAAACTTTAGATATGGTTGGTATTTCGTTTTTTGTTTTGGGTGGAAAATGATCCTTTAGATTAAACTCTCAGAACCTATATTACAGGTGTACAGGTAAGAAGTACACCTTAAATAGGTCTGATAAACATTAAAAAAAAAAGTTTCAAATATAATCATCAATCGAATCAAATATATATATATATATATATATATTGTGACAACACTCACATATGTCAGTTATTGTAAGCGAAATATTCGAATTCTTGGAAAATTCCATAAGTCGACATTCCATATTTGGAATTACTTTCCATATTTGTGAATTGAATATCATTGGATATCGATCTTGTCACCTCAGGTGATGTAATGGTGACGTAATCTCCCTTATAAGTTTAGATAAGTGTTCAAGTTTTATGATAGGATATTAGTCTGGTGACGTCACAGCGGCGGGGAGTTAAGTTAATAAAATACCGTGTTCTCAAAGAATACATCTCTTACTGTCAGCAACCCGTTCTTACTGTCAGCACTCTTACTGTTAGTTACAAGCACTCTTGCTGTTTGTTACCACGCTCCTGCGGGATACTACAGTTTGCAGCAGCGAACCTAGTGCGACTCCGGTGACCGAAGTAATATTAATACTCGGCCCATATTTGTCAGTGTAGGGCGTATTAAACTCAGTGATTATAGATAGTTGGGCAACTTGGATAGCCTGTTTAAAGCCGCATGGTTTACTTTGTGAATGGAATTCCTCACAAGTAAACTTAAAGTGATTTACGAAAGGGAAATTCTCGTAAATTACCTGTGTGTGTTTTAAATGCATGTGTATACCTGTGTAGGATTTCCGAGCTTGTGAGTTAACCCTTTAATTTTTTGAATTCAAATTAGCGCTAAGTAACTTCGTAGGTTACTTAAATTAGGGCTTCGAAAATATTAGTGAAGTGCGACGCATAAGAATTGTTACCAAATAGGTAAATAAGTTCAATTATTGATTCGATTATTTAGTAATTCTCAATTCAGTTCCGTCGGAGATATAAGCCTTAGCTTCGCCGACATGTTATTATTTCAAATCAAGTCAAGTGTTAATTTCATTGTTGAATAAAAATTGTTTAGTTTATTTCTGCCGTGAGTGTGTTTTCGCCCCTTCGTGCGTGAACGTGAAGTGTGGTTCCCTGCGCCCACGAGATTACTGATGCTAGTTTAAATCGGAATGTAACGATTGTGGAGGGGGTTGAAGGAACTCTACCGAACTATCGGTTGGCGCCCAACGTACATTCAACAACACCCGAATAAGCACCTTATCCCGTTACAATATATATGATCTCATATATATATATAAATTGGCTAAGTTCGTCTGTCTGCCTGTCTGTCTGTCTGTAACTCGATATAATTAAGCTATTAAGATCCAAGGTTCTCAATGGTACCATTGAATCAAAAGTACTCAAATTGGATGAAGATATTAGTTCATTGTGTCATTCCATGTTGTTTCCATGAAAATTTATTCTTGGGAACTGACCTCTAAAATTCTAACAAAACATACGTTCACAACCAAATAACTTTGTTACCACTGCATCCATTTTAATGAAATTTGGCATACTTACTCAGTTGTTTACGCTGATTTCAAAAACCATTTTTGCCGTAGAAGCTTCGTTAACAAGTTAGCACAGTATTTAGATTACATTTACTTTATATTTGATAGTTGATAATAAAATGATTTTTCAGATTTTTTTATGCCTGTCAGCCGACAGGCTTTGCTGCTAGTATAATTATAAATCCATTTGCACTTCCTTTAGGGTCAATCCATACCAAACGGTCAAGCATTAGTTGCTTGACCATTTTTAAAAAAATTGATTTTTTTTACTGTTGTTACCCCTATACATGAGTACTTCAAAACAGGCATTATTTTTTTTTTTTTTTTGATTTCGTTTACAAATGGCGTCTATTTTTGTTTTAGGGTTTCCGGCATTTTGGCCTTTGCAGACAGTTGCGGTAATTTCGTTAACTCAGCTAAAAAAACCCATAGAAAGCTGTGGTTAAAAACATTATTTTCAGCACATCCTAAACTACATTTTATGTCCTGTACTTTTTTACCATATCTCTAACACAAATGGCTCAAATTTAGAATTGAAACTTATGTTCGCTTTTGAACAAAAATCAAAGTTCCGGATTTTTTTTTGAGCAGGAAGGAATGAAATAGCAACGCTATAAATTTTTTTTAGAAAAAATATACATCCAAAGGTTTAGCAAAAAATATTTCAGCTCTGTTACTGGCTTCCTAATTAAGTTATAGCACTTTAAAATTGCTCTTTTTTCATTTTTTTCAAAGTTTGAGCCCCAATATCTCTGGTGGGGAGCTAATAAAAAATTGATATTTACAGTTTAAAGAGAACTTTATGAGAGGTATCTGTGAAAAAATTTTTGAGTTTGATATTTGAGTTTGATTTTTGAGTTAGATACCTGTGTTAGCTGAGAATTACCACAACTGTCTGCAAAGGCAAAAATGCCGGAAACCCTATACGTCTTCCAAACAGCGGTGGACGCTGAGCCTCCTCGCCCCCTCCGCCCCCACGACCCCGTATCCCACCCCTACCCAACCTCCTTCTTCTTTTTTATATACTGGGGATTTTTAAAAAAACTACGTTTTTTTAAACTGTTAACTTTACTTAATTTTTATTACATTTATTAAATTCTACAAATTAATCACTGCCGAAAAAGTCCAAACACGATATAATTCTGATACGTCTAAGCATTTTAATGGTCAGTGGTTTAAAAATTTTTTTTTTTTTAATATAAAACAAAAATGGACACCATTTTTAAACGAAATCAAATAAAAAAAAATAATGAGTGTTTTGAAGTACTCACGTATAGGGGTAACAACAGTAAAAAAATCAATTTTTTTAAAAATGGTCGAGCAACTAGTGCTGGACCGTTTGGTACGGATTGACCCTAAATGAAGTGCAAATGAATTTATAATTATATCAATAATTTTAAGTGACTATTAAGACTCAAATTCATAGAAATTGCAAAGAGCAAAATTTTCCTGAAGCAAAGATAGCTACAATCAGGCTTGGGATCCTTCAGTAAACATACCATAATCAGGATGCAATATGTCACAATCACAAATTTTAACATACTTTGACCTGCCTACATGGCTACTTAATGGTCGCACTGCAAAAAAAAAAAAAAAAAATGCATCAGTCTTGTAGAGCAACGTTTTTTCTTTCAGATGATACTATTCACAAGCAGATTCAGGTAGACTATTTTTTAATAATAGGCATTAAACTTTGTAAATTTTACCATGTGTGCCAAATTTGAAGATATCCTGCAGGGCGACTATAGATGCTAGATAGTTGCAAATTTGGCAGTAACATGTCTAGCCCAAGCATAGTGCTTGTTCAAAATTTCCAGTCTATACCTGTTTTTGCCTGGAAGTTGTTGGAGTCTAAATATTGTCAAATTTTGTGGCGGAAAGTCCCAACAAATTTTTATGCACACTTTGAGTCAACTTGTTTGACTGAATTTTGCATCCATAATGTTAAAATTAATTTTATTGGAATGAGCAGAAAAAATTGTACAGGATCTCAAATTTTTAGCCATTTTTATAAGTTAATTTCAATTTTATTAGGCCCCAAAAGTGGCATTTTGTTCAATGTTGCACGAACATGGACCGATTACCCTTCAGATAGGATCAACAACTACTGAAGCTTGGGACCTCAAATTTTGGGGAACTTAGTTTAACACCTTACTAGAGCTATAGCTAAAATTTGCACAAAATTGGAGACATTATAACGAAGTTCTTATATAAATCAACAAAAAAAAAATATATAAATTATTATAAAATTTTTAACTTTCGCCAATTAACTAACTTAAAACTATAAGTAGTTGAATAAGAACTTCACTAGCCTCATAGAGAGAAAAAAAATAATAATTTTCCTATTCGAACTCAGCATTTACTGGTTTGTCCTTCATATCTAGGGAACTTTCTTAAATGTCTGAAAAAACGGGGATGCTCATTAAGATAATAGGGCGGGATCATTAAATCTATTTCTCTCTCCACTACATGCAAATAAAATCAAAACTAACAAGGCCAGTTAACATAAAAAATTAAAAACAACTTTATTTTCATAACAAATAACAAAATAAACATAAGGCAACAGGATTCATCCACAATCCCCCCACAAAAAATGCTCTTTTTCTCTCCAGAGACCCGAACAATCAACAATTAGCTGTTGTCGAAAGCCCTATACATCATCATAATTAAATTTCCCTCAATAATTACACAATTATTCCCAAAACAAATACCCAAACACTCCCACACATCATAAACAAAATTCAAAATATCACAAGTTTTTCCCTTCTTATTTTTAAATTATATGGACTAATCTCTGAAGATTACCCAAATTAACACATTCACTACTAAATTCTGACTGTGGGGTGAGCAACAAATTACCTGGCTTTTTCTAAAAAGAATCATGAGAGCTCTCAAAAAGAAATAAATTTTCACTTAACACTCGCGTATTCTTTCAGTCTATGGGGCGGGGTTTCACACAACGGAGCTTTCGGTGATGAGTTGACAGTTTGTCCATCCTCGCAGGCATTCGAACGGTACTGTCCAACTTTGGTGAGTCGCGATTTGGTGACCGAGCTCTTATAAATAAAGACGATTTCAGTCGCACACACGAGGCGATTTCAGTCGCGCGATTCGAGTCGCGCGATACAGTGAGAACATAGATTTCAGTTGGAGCGGTCACACGTAGTCGCGACTCTCACCAAATCGCGCGCGATTTAGAGGGGAGGGTCGACCACCGGCGACTCTGCGAGCGACTTTTAAGTCGCGACTACACTGTCATCCACTGTTTTCTATACAGCCTGTCACACGATGCGACTTGAGTAGCGGCGACTTTAGAATGGAGCTTGACACTGAAGCCTTCATTTACGAAATTAATCAACGTTTCAAGTCCTTTATCTGACATAGAACTTTTTTGAAAGGAACAAGTTCTCATTATTTGTACTCAATATTGAGAATTTTTTTATTTTATTTTGTAATATTAAATATATATTTATTTGTAGTTGTATATGAAATATATTAGGACTATTTGTATTTTTTTTGTCATTAAGTTTATTTCATTCGACATAATTTAATTAGGTTCATATTCCCTGAATACCCCCTTTTTTTTTTTGGATCCTGGTGTTTTTTTTAAATAAATAAATAAATACAAGACTAATTTTTCTTCTGGTGTAACTGCATTTCTCATGATGGTGTCCAGACGGGTATACTATTTCATAGTATTCTATATTTAAATATATATTTTTAATGCGTAAGTGCTGGGATGTTTAATATGTGTCAATATGTTTAGCTAAATTAAATTGAAACGCTTACATCAAAATGTTCCATGTGTAATTTAGAAATTTTTACAATATTTTTGTTGATTATATCATATATTAATTGAGTCTTAATTATTTTAAAACTATTGCTACTGTAGATTTTCCAATTTATCTGACTAAATAATTTTCCAAAGTATATAATTATATTCATCTATTCTAAAGCCTAAACTATATTTCATCTCTGAAATTTTCAAAACATCTCAGTCAACATAATCTAGTATCTGCATTGGAATTATAACTTTCTTTAATCTTTTTTATATTTATAAAAAATTTTAAAAATGATAATGTGTATAAATTTTTCTTCGATATTCAAGATTCTATAATTAGCTCTAGTTTTTAATTAACTTTCTGTAGTTTCATCTTTGTAATTTATGTAAATACTGTATTATTAAAAATTTTACTAGTTGCGACCCGTGAAATCACGGAAGTAATTCCGTGATGATTATGTACAAATTCTATAATAATTATGCTATTACTGTTTAGACTATTATTGCAAGAGTTATCATGAAATTTGAAATGAAAGTTGTTTGTTTTTTGTTTTTAGTTTTAACCATCATATTCTCTGAAGCCCATTTTGAAATATTTATTTCTTGTTGAAGATACATGAAAGCAAGGTTCTGATCTTGTTTATTGCAAAGAAGTAAATCATCTGCATAAATGAAAATCTTTCAATTTTTTTATTGAATCACTAGAAGAGTTTATATATAAAATAAAAATTCGATCAAGCAGTTTATCGAACAATTCAGGGAACATATGGCAAAAATTAAAAAAATTGACACCATCTCCTTTGAAATGCAGATTTAGCGAATAAAATAAACTTGATTTTTTTTTTCCTTTATAATTGAATGAACCGAAAATCGCCGTTTTTGTTTTTTCTTACTACTAATCAAATAGGCATACGCGAGCGCTGCTATTTCTTCCGTGTCCATGCTTCAACTAAGCTAAAATTAATGCTTAAAACTAATTAAAATCTCGGGTCGCGAGTCAAATCGCGAGTCATATCGCTACTTAAATCGCCTCGTGTGATCCCCGCAATCGCTTCAGCCGGAAGGGTCGCGACTCGAATCGCGCGACTGAAATCGCCTCGTGTGTCAGGGCTCAAAGTCTCTTATAAATCTTATAAAGTCTCTTATAAATCTTAAGCTGACCCCTTCAGGACCCTGACCGCGGACCACCTGGGTCGGGTCACCATGATCACCCCTGTTGCGACGCTAACAGCAGACAATAGGTACAGGTCATTTGCCTACACTTTTCTTTTTCCTAGAAAACCCCCTGCCGTAAAAAGTTTCTTTTTTTTCTTTGTTTCACCAATGTCGCCGTGACCCCAGTGTCGTAAGGTCAAAAATTCTAAATGCTCACTCACCCAAGCCAGAACATACAATATTATATAAAAAAATAATAACATACTTTTTACATTAATAATTCATATTTTAAAAGATCCATTACAACATGATGGCGGGAACTTTTTTTAATTTTAGACCACTTGGCATGGAATGACCCAGAACTGCAATTTTAGAAACTTAATATAACATCTTCACATAATATATTATAAAACATATTATAATTACGCTACTATCAGTTATACTATGGTATTTTTGATGTAAACAAACCCATTAATTAGAAACTAAGTAATCAACTTAGATTACTGCATAAACTCAAACAATTTTATAAATGTAATAATAGCATCTACTTTTATAAGAATATTCAATGAATCTCAATGTAAGATGTTAAGTACAGAATTAAAGTCAATAATATGATATCTTACAAGGGAAGTGCATGACCTCGAACGCTGAGAACCGCACGAAAATGTGCTTAGAATATAAATCGCTGAAGCCAAAAACAGTGGTATGAGTCATTCTCATGCAAAACTGCACGTCTTACCAGAGACACATTTTAATGATCACCTTTGAAGGTCCAAGAGTGGAACATTGGTAACGCGAAGAAACAAAATATCGATATAATACGACCAAAAACATACATAGTTCAATGTCGGGACTATATTGCTATATTTCTCTCTGCTAAAAATAATTATGCTATCTGAATAACAAACTTTTCCTACTGACCTGATAGTGTTGCACAGATATACAGTCTTCAAAGTGCGCTAGCAGACAACGGCTGAGTTTTGCAAGGGAATGACTCATACCATTGTTTTTGGGATGAGCGATTTATATTCTAAGCACATTTTCGTGCGGTTCTCAGCGTTCGAGGTAACGCACATCCTTTGTTAGTTAACGTATCCCTTCTCTTAAGTATTAGTAATGTACTTCTATCACCCGATCTTTGCTATCGTATTGACACCTACAGGTAGGAATAGGATAGAAATGCATTGTTCCGTTTCTAATGCTTTACTATGATAACATTTTATCGCTTTTGATTTGAAAACCATTTTTTTTTAAATTATTATAAATTTAAATTTCAGTCCTACGAGATTCCTACAGATTGAATCTGTATGTAGGCTCTGAGGATATATTTTTATGTTAATTATTACAGAAACTATATATGAAATATAGTTTTTACGATAAGAGAGATTTACGATTATCTTACTTTGTTATTTTTATAATATAATGCTACTATAATAACAGTATTACTGAAGGAATTATGATAATCAGTGATAAGATTGTTAAATGTAATACAATTATAATACTTAACGATATCATAATTTGTGACTTGTAATGTAGTATAAGTTATATACAATATATTTACAATTACAACTTGAGTGTCTAAAAAGTCATAAGTACAATTATTTAATTAAAAAAATTTGCTAATTTAGTAGTATTATAACATATAATAGTATTTACATATAGTTAAAGGAAAACAATAATATTATTAAGATTTGATGATATTGAATAATAAGTTTTACATTATGTAAGTATTGCAAAATTCTAGAAGTAATGATTTTTACACAATGTTATTTTACTTATTTGGTGTAAAAATGTAACGTAGAAATGATTAATATAATATAATTATAAGAATTTAAATTTGCAAATTACTTTACCACTTATTATTTTTGGAAAAATTCCTTTTTTTAGTACACTTTTAATTTGATTATGTTTTGAATTATCTTCTATTTGTGTGAATATTTTTAGTAGTATTCTATTTGGATTTCTGTGGCCATAATTATTTTTTGGATTTTCAATTTGTATTAGTTTATTTTTTGGGTTATTATCGTTATTACTATAGGCCTATAGTTTTCTTATTTCATAGACATTTTTTATTATAAGTAGGTATATTATTCTTTCTCTAGGCATAAATATTTTATATTTTATTCTTAGATCTATTTCTTCTTGTTTAGTTAATACGTTATAATATATTATTATATAGTTGCTAATTTTATTTAGTATTCTATTAATGTTATTCATATCTGTATTATTTAAATGTGCCCAACAAGATAAGCCATAATTTATTAATGAAACAATGATTGATTAGTATATTTATACTTCATATTTTATTGAAAAAAATATTTTGTATGTTTATGATCGTGACATTTAATTAAGGGAGTTAGATGAAGATATTTATTTTTAGTTTTAATTATCATTAATTGGGTTTTTTTTTTATATTTATTCTCATTTTTTTGTTGTGCGTCCATTTAATCAGTTTATTAAAAACTTTTCGTATATTTTGCAATAATACAGTTTTCGTTTATATTTATCAATATGAGTCATCAGTATAAATATAAATTTTCGATGTAATAATTACATTATAAACATGTATAATTACATTATAAACATGTATAATTATATTATTTAGATGTATTATGAATAAAAGTAGTCCCAAATTTGAGCCTTGCGGAATTCCTGTTTTTAATTTGTAAGTTTTTTCAAGCTTTGAGTTAAAATTAGAAAAGTAAGAATAAACGTACTTCATATCTTGCATTCCTAAAGTTAGATTAAAAAACTCCATCTTTTGATATATTCATTCTTTTATTAACGGTGATATTTCGCGGAAATATTATCTTTCCGCTTTTTCAAACCTTTTTTGAAACAACAAAGAGTAACTTCCATTACATACTGGTATTTATAATACAGATATATTGTTATAACAATGAAAGACTTTTAACAGAACCAATTACTAATGACAATTTATCAAAAATAGTTTTAACAAAACCAATTATTTTATACAATAGCTATAATTATTAGTTCACTATCTTTATTGAAATTTCTCCCTTTGGTTTTTTCTAAGTCCTGGAAGTAGAATAGGGTATTTGGATTTACCATGTACCCTTTGTCTTTATTTATGCATGGAAAAGTCTTGATGATACATGCCTCTATTACGTACCTACTATGTTTATCTTGAATTTTGAAAAGGATTGTAACTTTTGGGTCTGGGTTGTGATTTTCTGTTATGCAATGTTCGGCCCAGTTCGATACTTTAGGTCGATTGTTCCTAAATGCTGTGACGTGTTCCTCAATCCGTTCTTCTAACATTCGCCCTGAATTTCCAAAATATACGCCTCCTCATGTTCTACACTTTAAATTATAAATTGTCCCCATGATTTTCTTTAACTTATCGTAATTTTGCTAATCTTCGTCTTCATCTTTCTTATACAATATGGACTTGATGTTCTTCCCTTTTTTGTGTATTATTCTAATATCATTATTCGAACATATATCAGCTTTTCTTTTGTTGATTTTAACCCCATTCGGCAGTTTAATAATTTTGTCAAATGCCAATTTGGGTTTCTTGTCTTTTGGTTTTATTTTCAAATCTTCGGAAACATTCGTGAATGAATGGTTCTGGGTACTCATTAATTCTTAATATCTTCTTAAAGTTGGTCATTTTGCCGTTCCATTTCTCTTTATTACTGGTGTACGTTGTTATTCTTTCAATTGTATTTTGGATTACTGCTTTCTTAATCTTCATGTTATGTTCCGAATTGTAGTTTATGAAGTATTTGCTCTGGAAGTCTTTGGTGTAGTGTTCATATGCTATTTTGTTATCTTGGTTCTCAAGTGCGATATCCAGATAATTAATCCTGTTGTCTTCTTCTTCTTGTTTTGTATATTTAATATGTTGGCTGGTTGAGTTTATTTTGTTGAAAAATTTGTGGAATTGTCGTTTAGTTCCCTCCCAAAATATGATGACCTCATCCACATATCTGTAATATCTGAAATTGTTGTTATTCCAATTCAAAATGTTTATATTTTCAAATTCTTCCATGTAAATATCGGGTGTATGAAATCCTTATGAATTTATTAAGTTAGTACTTTCAATATCATTACTACTAATATTAAAAGGATTAATTTCAATAGTTGATCAAAAAGTAAATAAAAAGAATTTATAATAAAAATAATAACTCATTATAGTATAAAATAATGGCAAAAAGTAATAATAAAAAACAAGGTAGGGGTAGTGATTAGTAAACCATCACAGTGCTTCGCAACAGCTTCTGAGTCACCTTTACTTTAGAATAGATTGCGCCGGGGTGGTGTAGAAAATGCTCGCGCGAGTCTGTTTGCGACCCCATGCTATCTTACCCACCCCTACTTATAAGGAATAATCGTCATTCTTAACTCAAACCTTGTTAATACACTGAATTCCCAATAATGATTTAAAAAAAAAAAACAAAAACAAAAAAACAACAACTTATGTTAATGAGGGGATCGAACCCACGACCTTCGAGTTATTAACACAACGCTCTAACCAACTGACCTAACAGGCCACCTACAACATTCAACATTTAGGCCACCTACAACTGAGCTAATAGAAGCCGTTGCGAAGCATTGTGGGATATGTGTCCACAGACAGACAAACGGCGGATATAAGGCGTCTTTCTTAAGCCTCAAATAGGCCTTAAATCATTTTTAAATTTTGATAAGAGTTTAGAATATTCTTAAATTTCTTTAAGCAAAATTATAACTTGCAGCTTTATTCTAAATTAATATGAATAATATTAACTAATAATTCGAAAAATAGAAGGAAAAAATTCAACACTTACATTTCTGCTTGGAAGAATTGACTGCTATTGTGACACTTTATTTTTCCATTTTATACAAGACTTACAATTTTGATGGTTGTTGACCGTAAACCCTCAAGCGAGAGACTTTTGCTACTTACAACTGTCAAAAGATTGGTTACCAAGGAAAGCTACTTTGATTCTTCCTCATTCCCTTATCGTGTCTGACAACATTTATCGACTTGAAATAGAACCATTGAACGATCTTCAAATGCACTTGACAGTTTATTTGGGAAAGAGACATTCTTCCGAAGGGGATTCGAAAGACAATATTCTAACATCCGAATATCAGATACACTCACAAAGACCCCGGGGGTCTGCGAATCGCTGTTTGAAAGCTATTCCCAATTACATTGAGTTCGTCTTGAATAACGTAATATGACATAAGCGAATTGTAAACAACTTACCACAAATACAAAATCAAGCCTTTCTAGCATTTTTAAAGGTGAATTTTAAGGGTAAACAGGATATTGAAGAAAAATTACAGACATAAATATTATAAAAAAATCTTCTTTTATTGTTGTTTATTAGCTACAGTTTTTAAATTTTGTAGTAGATTCTGTTATAAACAAAGGCAACTATATATCTACTTTTTATATTTTTATCTCTACTTCACTACATTTTATTTTAACAATATTTCAATTTTAGCGAAAACGGAAAAAAATATATAAAAATGCACAAATTCGTTTGCTTTCACGCCTTTGAGCTATCATCGACGGCAATCTGGGACAGCTGATGAGTCCTAATAAGGACGAAGGGCTGATGAGCTCTAATAAGGACGAAACAGCTGTCCCACATTGCCGTCGATGAGGGCTCAAAGGCGTGAAAGCAAACGGATTTGTGCATTTTTATATATTTTTTTCGTTTTCATGTTACAATTGATGCACGTTAAACCTTCTTACACATAAATTTTATCTCAAATAATTCGGAATATCTGAACATCAAAATATTTATTATCTGTCCTAATTTAGCTTGTTCTAAAGATCCTATCCAATGTGACTTATCTCTCGCTACTTCCCGCCAATATTGAAATGGAAGCAAGACAGAAACTGCTATTTCTAAAACGTTTACATAAAAATTCGGCATAAAAATTAGCTAAACATCAAATCCGTTGAACACGATGGAACGACGAAATGGAGTCGAGTTGTATTTCAATCTTGTTTATGCTTATTCCCCGCCCAGCGAAAGAATGACTCTGACCTTGAATTACACCCATGATCTCTTAATCATTCCAGGACTGAAGTTTGTATAGAGAAACTATTCACAATGGCGACTCTCAAGCGAGGCAAACCTATCAGAAGCCATAAACTTTCCCGCCATAAACACTGACATATACAATCGATTCAAATTCTACTATTGCGCCAACTGGTGTCCACGGTCGTTCTTTCGCTGGGAGGAGAATAGGAAGTTCGAATCCTGAGGAAACGACCGATTCAAATTTATCTGTACAGAGGAATCAGTCAAAAATAAGTAGAACATTCTTAAGTTATTTCATTTTAAGCGTTGATTCCAAGAACAGTAAAGATGAATAAATAAATCAGTATGTGAGAGTGTTTCCCTAATAACTTTTGAATCACTAGACAGATCTTCTTGAAATTTGGTATGCCTATTTAATGACTAGAGACGATGTAACTTTTATATTTGAAATCTTCTCCAAATGAATATTTGGCGAGAAATTAGCGCCAGAAGATGACAAACATCCAAACTCAAAAGCATTGGAATGTAAACCTCGAAATTCTATTGAACAATGGGAACAGGTTCTTCTTAACAATGGGAACGAATCCGTTTAGCTTATCCATTAATATGCACGTGGTTTGTTAGGATTACGAGGAATCCGATTTAGACAACTTAAGGCATATTTACAGTCCAACAGACGGATCTTGACGATCTCGTTTGCATGAGAATTACAGAAAACACGAGATCTGGCCATTAGCCTCTTCAGGAGGTGTCAAGGAATTTAGTAACTTACTTTGAATGTCTGTCACTAGGAAAATGCTACCTAACGAATTTATTGTTGTTTATTGACTGTTTTAAATTTATGAAAAGTATATTAAAATGTAGCAAAGTCTCAAGTATTATAATTCATTTAAATTTTTTATTTGTTTTTGATTTTTGTGATTTTGCATTTTAAATTTAAAATCGATTGTCTTATATAAATGTATTTACTTAATCCTGTTATTTTTTTTTGTATTTTGTTTTATTTTGTTTACGTAGGAAATTTTTAAAATTAACGTTTTTCTAATATTTTAGCAATTTTTTTTGTGGACGATCAGTATGTTGAACAGCTCTTCCGTCTAATTTTGAGACCCTAAAAAGGGCCTTTAAGGATAAATTCTGTTTTTTTTTTTTCTTTCAGCTGTTGTTTTCAGTAAATAACTGCGTGAATTGGGAGATGTACGAAATATAGCTACTCTGTCTTGAACTCTTTCTAAAGGAATGAGAGGTCCTCCATTAATGAATTTTCTCCGAAAATATTCTTCAACTTGCAATAATATTTTCCGTGCGCTGCTTCGTATAGTACCGTTTCTCGACATTTTGTGATAATACTTGGATAGAGGCTATTCTCGCGTAAATTACGTGAAATCACGAAAAAACGAGATCGTCAAGATCCCTCTGTTGGACTATAATTAATTTTATTTTCATAAAACGAAAAATTTGTACTGTTTGTGTTTAGCCGATATTATAATTTCAGTTTTAAATCGTTTTTATCGTTTTCACGTCTTTAAAAAAACAAATAATAACGAACGACATTTAAGCTATGATTTTCAAATTTCCCCGAAGTAGTGTTGAATCTTTGTTTCATCCTCGGAACGAAATGAATTTGAGAAAAAGTGGTTTAGGCTTATCATAAGGCTAATGAGAGTTTCAACTTTTTTCCAAGTGCTGAGGATATGTTGCACTTTTGGTAGGGAGTAATTTAACTTGATCTACTTCTTTTTTAAATTACCGTAATATTTTAAGTAAAGAATCATGCATAAAAATAAAATTTCATTTACAATTAATGTGAAACTATTCATTCTCCACTTTAGGGTGACCATTTTGTAAGGTGTTAGACATCATCTGAATGATCCCTGGAAAGATGTAGTTTCTCAGTTCTATGTTAAATTTACGTCAAACCCCTTTAACATATCACGTGACTTTGATTGTCCCATTCGAAGCCGTACTAACACACCCGCTTCAGACGCTAGCCTGGGCCCCTTAGATGTAGGGTGGACCCAGAAGATAAATTATTACAGAAATTGACAAAAGTTTTTAAGAACTTACGATTTTTATTTATAAAAATTCCAATAATGAATATCAAGATCAAATTAAGATGTTCAGATGATCTACAATATAAAAGTGAAATTTGTGGAAATGTGTGACAAATGTCTAGCATACATCTCAACATGCTACAAACTTCAAATTTGGCATCGGGGTAGCTTTCGTGCCGTAGACAGTATGAAAATAACCTTTTTTTTTTTAGTTTTTTTTTTTGGGGGGGGGGGGGGGAATGACCATCAACTGTCCGTCGGATAGCAGCAAAACGATTCCTGATTTTGACACTAGATGGCACGAGCTTCCCATGATGTCCATTCATTTCCTTTATTTACTTTTTTATTTTCACACTAGATGGCAGGAGATGGCGCTTCGCTCTACAGTGACTACAGAGTACAGTGCGGCCAACCACCAGCGTTCGCCATGTTTTTCCCAACTGAAGCACAAGTTTGTATAAGCCACAGAAGGGATTTTTCACATTTTAACTAAATTTTTTGATTCACAGTTGTTCTACTGCCTTTGATTGAATTTAATTTTAATTTGAGAAACACAGAAACATTTTTGTTTCAATTTTGCACCCTAAAAACGCTAAAATATATATATATAAAAAACATAAAACAAACCTTATATTTTGTGAGCAAAGCCTCTAATTTTTTTTTTTTTTTTTTTTTTTTTTTGCAAAAATTAAATAAAAAATATGAGACATAAAATAAAAATCAATTTACGAAAAAATAAAACAAACCTTATATTTTGTGAGCAAAACCTCTTATTTATTTATTTATTTATTTATTTATTTTTTGTGTCATTTATATTTTTGTTATTGACATTCGTACAAAATACTATCAGTTATTTGTTATATAAGACAATAAAATAAAGTCAATATCTAGGAATACAATTGACACGCACAATTTACGCCATAGATTCGCACCCCGAGCTGTCATCGTGAAGAGACTGGGACGGACCGTT
>JAFIDM010078954.1:19763-30506 GCA_023159025.1 Thereuonema tuberculata | reverse complement strand
ATTTTATATTTTGTAAATATAGTCATTTTTATATTAGTTAATTTGTAATTTAGTTATTAGTTTAATTTTAATTTTAGATTTAGATTTAGATAATTTGGTTAATTTCAGCAAGTAATAGAGAAGAGATGCACTCTTTATTACTTCATTTTATATTTTGTAAATATAGTCATTTTTATATTAGTTAATTTGTATTTTAAATTTTAGATAATTAAGATAAAATCTTTTATATTTTCAATTTCATTTTTACTATTACTATTTAGATAGTTATTAGTTAATTAGTGATTTTACAATTGATTTAGTTTTTGCAATTTTTAAAAAATTTAAATTACAGAGAGCAAAGTCTTAATATATTGCGTTTTTACTAAATTAATTCTAAATTACGCCGCTGATGACGTGGTGATAAGCTAATCTGTTTTATCACCACAGAAACGGTGATCTGAATTTTGAATTGGCAATTTCAGGCAGTGATTTGTTCTTTATATTGGTTTCAAATTTCATATCACTGTCCGGCTGTGTTTGTGTGAAAGAAAACTTATCTTTCAGTATCTTCCATTTCACACTGAAGGCCTAAATAGATAAAAGCATTCCTGAATCCATGTTTTCAAAATGGCAGCGCCCATGTTGCCGATTTAGGCCTAGGACAAAATCTCGTGAGTGATTCAATTATCTGTGTTTTCAAAATGGCAGCGCCCATATCGCCGATTCAGGCTTCGGACAGAAATCTCGTGAGTAATTGTTAAACAATGATAAGCGCGCGAGCGGCCCATTGTTACGCAATTAACGAGTCCGTGCTCAGTGCATTTCGGAGATGAAAGCCACGCTTCAGATCGGCAGTTCGTTGGCAGTCTCGGTGCAGAGTGGACGTGTTCCTGGTTTCCGCACAAGGCAGTTCGTTGGCAGTCTCGGTGCGGAGTGGATGTATTCCTGGTTTCCGCACAAGGCAGTTCGTTTCCAAGTTAGCTGCAGATAGGATTTGTTCCTTATTCGCTGAAGTGCGGTTAGTTCCAAGATCCCAGTGATAACGATTAGGATCCTTTATCACTACGTTATTTGATAGCTGCGAAGTATCCAGCTATAGTAAAGCCGTTCGTTACCGCAGTGTGAAGTTCAAAGTTCCGTACTGCAGAACTCCAGTTTCTAAGTGAAAAGCTGCGATTAGTGTGCTTCTATTATTGAGAAGAAATCCCGATTGATTCTCTCAATAAAAACTGTGAAAGACAATGCTTTAAAGACGTATTCTCGGTGAAAAGCCATTTGGACGAAGATCGCTGTTCCATTTCGAACGTGGGTCGCCATATTGGATTCTAGGAGAATTACCGATCTACGACGTGGATGTCCGAAGTTCCAGTTCGACGGAAAGCAGAAATATTACCCAGTGAGTACTGTTTTATTTCAGTGAGTTTCGGACTCTCTTCGTCCAAGCCCAGAAGTTTTAAGATTAACTTTTAACCGAAGAATTGAGACTCTGGCAAGCGAGCCGAAGACGGACTTTCGATTAACTCGCACAGATAATATCTAACTTTAAAGCATTAAGTAATTAACGTTATAGAAATAGAAATGTATTTCTAGTTTATTTATCTTTTGAAATTCTCTGTGAGAGATTGTATTCAAATTTAAAGTAAGATTGTTTTATTAAACGTTTTATTGTTTTGTTACACTTTCGCATTAATTTATTTTACCTTCCTAATTAAACCTTGCATAGTCGGAATCATAGTAGCTCTCCAGTTAGCGATAAACCTCTGCCGAGGGAATTTAATTCGGATTATTTTTCCCCTCGTTAATTTATGGCGTAACGCCACACTTGGTTATGGTAGTGGCGTAATGTAATGTAATCCTCACACAAAGGGTTATTGGCCGTAATAATTAAACCTACACCGGCTATATTCATTATATTTATATATATATATATATATATATGAGAAAGTTTGTATGTTCGCTGTTCACTCCCAACACCCTATGACCGATCTGGAACAATCTTTGCTGACTTGCTCTTTAGGACTCTGCTGAAAATAATGGCTACAATGAAACTTCGACACATCTCCCCCCCCCCCCCGATTTAACACCTTGACTCTTTTGTAGAATTTTCAAGCATTGACTTATTAATTCACTTCTGTCGCTGTAATGGAAGTGTTGAAATGACGCCGAGGTTATAATACTTGCCTTTGGAGGTATGGTTACTGGGTTCAAATCTATTTGGAGGCAATAAGGTCAAACTTTATTGAAGGGTACATGACAGTGTTTGAAGGTTGCAAAATGAGAACATTACTTTTAATTATCACGTCGTGTTGTACCAACTGGGAACGATTTGAAGTGATAGGACAGAAGTGAAGTGGAGAAGGACAGAAAGCGATGGGAAGTCTTATATTCTCCGATCCCGATATTAAATTTATATTTAGGGCTTATCGAATTATAAAATTGAAATAAAACATTAATTTGTAACTATCACCTCACTTTTTTACTAACTGTAAAAGTTTCAAAATGATCACATGATTATAATTTCTTCGTCAGTCACATTCCTGATTATGTAACCCCTCTTTTTGTGGGTATTTTTTGTTAATTATATTATTTGATCAAAAGTAAAGGAGTTATCTACAATAAGTGAATTTCCATCCATAAATTTTAATACATCATGTTTAACTGGTCAATGGAATTAAATGCCAATTTCATCAGCTTTTACAATAGATTGTAAAAATAAAATAATAAGCCTCATCAATTAATTTTCTCAAAATATCCATGAAAATAATTATTTCTGTTAAACATTTTTCTTCTCTGTTTGTATAAATTATTTGTAAAAATATAGATATTTTCCAGTTTTCAATTTAATTTATTTATTGTTAAAAACTAAAATATTTCCTTAATAGCTAGAAATTAATTATGAACTGCATTACCTTATATAAATCGGATACTGGATAATCCAGAGAAAAAACCATTAATAAAGTCGTAGCCAAACCTTCATATTCTATCATTTCTCCTAGAAATTAATTAAAAAATTTTTTTTTGAAAAGAAAGAAATCAAAACAGACTTTCTGTATATTCTTATTTTGCTTAAGATTGTTATAATTCTTTACGTTACTTGTTTCTGAAGATAACTTATATCTTTATTTAGATCCTCTTTGTCTATCAGAGTTACTAATTTACAAAGTTCTTTATAAATTCTGAAAGGTAAACTAAAATGGAAACATCTGAAATTGATATCTCTATTTATGCGTTAAATGAAATAAAATTGATTAAAAACAAGTGTTTTCATTTTATAAATTAAACAATTTTCCATTAATATCTGAATTCGAGAAAAAATGTTATTCTGTAAAAGCAAAAAGAAATAAGATTCAGATGTGCCCCATCGGAGACCATTGCGAAAAGATACTTTTTAGTCAAAATTATAAAAATTCAGAATAGACATTTCTCAAAAAGTCAGAATTAGTTCAAAGATCAGAGTAGGCGAAGTTAATCAGCATTTCAGGTGTGTGGAGAGTGATTGAGATTTTCTTTTTCTGTAGATTTCGATTCTAAATGATCGGCTCAGTAACATGAAGTCTCGTTCAGGCGAAAATGAAAACACTGTATTTAATATGTCCACCCCTTTATTATGTCAATTTCAATAATTTCAGTAATTTTCAAACTAAAATATGTTTTGCCGAAATCTGGAATTAAAAGTCCCCTCTTTGTTCTAGCTTGAAAGTTTATTCTTTATTCCAATTATCTTATTAATAATTCCTTAAATAGTTCACTATTCTCTGCAAATCCCACATATTTTGGTCATTTTACTTATACTGTAATAATCAAATTTTGGGAAGATAAAATCAAAAGAAAAACAAATATCTAATAAAAAAAATTTATCAAAAAGAATAATCGAATCTAGTCTTATTTCAATAATGAAATATTCTTCTTTAAATTTAATTTAAATTATTCTTCGCAAATTTTTTGTCGGAGCTAAATTGACTGTACTTATAATCACTATAATTATATTTCGTTTGCAAATATAAACTGACGTTTCAGATTATAATTGTCAGACAATTTTTATTTTTTTCATTTAACCGAACCAAATAAAATTGTATTTTAATTGATATTCCATTTTCAGCAATTTTGTTCATGTAGCGTTTCCTGACACCGATTAATTTTCGAATTGTTTGGAGGGTTCACAGAAATGATTAATTTCTTGCCAAACACATTAAAACGACAGCCTTAATTCTTATATATTATTTTTAGATATTTCCGAAAACAAAAAAATCTTTGTTTTCATTTTTATAGCTGATATTATTTATTTTTGATTTATTTTTGACTGCTGGCTCGATGAGCCAGGTTCAGTTGGCGATGAAGATAGATCATTCCGTTTTCTTCCTCAAGACCAGCCTAAGGGTTCACCCCGCCCTCTGTCAAATGGGAACCGGTTTTCTTCCCCGTGGGTAAAAGCAGGCGAGGGCTGTCCACCCAAGCAATTACTCCCGATGATCAGTGGAAACGGAATCTATACATACTAACAGCCCATATTGGAAAAACGTATGTTCTTCTATTTAAAATTTCTTTAATATTGAAATATCCAATTAAAAATTACTTTTCCAATTGACAATTTATTTTTCTATCCAGTTCTATTAAAATAAGTTAATTGAAAGCCATTTGAAATGAGTTTATTGAAACATTACATACTTGAAGTGATAGATAAACATGCTCCATAAATGGTATCAACATAGGTTTGATCCAATGCAGAGTAATTATCGAAAGTCTTCATTCCTACAACCTTCGAATACTAAATAACAGAAAGTACAAATATATTCTCTATTTGAATAGGATGACAAGAAAAAAAATATTCAAAATTTCCATTTAGAATTAAAGTCTAAGTGTTTTGACAACACATATAATTTTAATACATATAATATTTATTAAATTAAATATTTCTAAATAAAAATATGTAAAATAAAAACAGCTCCTTCATATTTCACATGCTTTCGATGGATAATATACTGTATTGCAAAAAAAAGAAGTTTAGAAATAATAAATGGATAAGTTTTCAACCATTTTAATTTTATTTTCATTAACATTTAAGGAAAATAAAAGAAATACTTGCCTTTACGACTGCATTTATCGATTTTTTCGGTCTACTAATTTCCCATAAGAATGTTACATTTACTCCAGATATATCAATAAGATCTGAGAACAGAACGTCATCTTCAGTTAAGTCTGATATATTCTTTTCATCCAAATACACTGCTTTTAAATAGTCGATCTGTTCTGAATATTGGAATGGTTCGTACGGACAGAACGTAAAGGTAGGAAATTTGATTGAGCTGTTTATTTGGTATTGGGTTTTTACATTTGGCAAAGCTCTCGAGTACTCACTTATTGTTAAGAAAATTTGGTAGATACAATTTACAGTACATATAACTAGCACTACAGCCCATAATATCTTCACAGATTGTTTGATACGGCTGTTCAATAATCTATCCAATCCTGTTACACTTATCGTGAAAACATTTTCATTTTCGGATACCTTTTTACCTTTAACATTTCGAATTTCTAATTCTCTGGAAAACCAATTACTTTTTCTTTTCTTTTCAGTTCTAGGTTCCCTACAGCGTCCTTTCTTCTTCTTCTTCATTGTTTTCTTCTCTTTTGAACAATGTTTCTAGTAATGAATACAGACATTTATTTGAATTTCATTAAATTTACTTTCAGAATATTATGTACCGGTTGGTTATATTTAAAGTTCCCCACTTCTGCGCAGACCGCATTATTGAACGGGTAGTAATGCAACTTTGTATATAAGCTATGTAGAGGATGGGAAGAGAATTCCAACGAGAAAAAATTACTTCAAAAAGGTAACACCAGGTGAAAAAGTGCAATGCGTCTGTGAACGACCAATCTGCAGAAATGACTATGCCATTGGAAAAGAAAGAACGTGCGTTCCTGGTGAAGCGCTAATACCAAAATAGCAGCAATAGTATATCAGCACTGCGGGAATATGTTCGTTTGAAGGGATTGTGAACAGAACCCATGACGGAAAGAGGTTTACGAAAGATGATACAGAAATTCAAAGAGACAGGGGAGTTAGGTGTGCTGCCACCGAGCACAGCAAAAGGATGCCACCCAAATGCGGAGGACGTTGTCCACGAAGTGGCAGTAGCAATAGCTGCCAGAGCGTCAGTGGCCCGGTACTCAGCGACCAGTGCGTGAACAGTAGCACGTGAATTAACAATTCCATGGCCTACGATGCGAAAGGTTTTGCGGTCCATTCTTCACTGGTACCCGTATAAGATCC
Source organism: Thereuonema tuberculata (assembly GCA_023159025.1). Taxonomy (NCBI): domain Eukaryota; kingdom Metazoa; phylum Arthropoda; class Chilopoda; order Scutigeromorpha; family Scutigeridae; genus Thereuonema; species Thereuonema tuberculata. Next base: position 24,253 of record JAFIDM010078954.1, on the reverse strand, counting down.
AGATACTGCACCAGTTACAGCCGCAAAATCCACAAACGCGGTCAGACTTCGCATTTCTTTTCTTGGCTAAAATGACTTTCGACGATGCGTGGCCACGGAACATTCTGTGGCCAGATTAGGCACATTTTACGCTTGACGGCGCTGTAGACACGCAGAATTGTCGCGTGTGGGGTTCCTCAAACCCTCATTTGGTGCATTCCTAGCCGTTGCATTCCCAGTACGTGACTGCATGGTGTGGATTCACCGCGGATTTCATTCTGGGTCCAAACTTCTTTGACGAGATAACACCTGCAGGTCGTGTCCGATGCACTGTTACTGGTGAACATTACTGTCAACTCTTGTCACAGCATGTGTTTCGAACCTTACAAGAACGCGGGAGTTAAGAGACAACAGTTTTCATGCAAGATGGTTCAGTACCGTATATTGGTCGCCCAGTAAAGGAACTTCTTCGAGCCCGCTTCGACGATGATCGTGTCTGTGTAGACACTTTCCAGAGGCGTGGGCTGCCCGTTCACCAGACCTTAATCCATATGACATGCTGTAGGGAATCCTGAAAGATCGTGTTTATGAAGGACGCGTTCGGACCTTGCCTGAACTGAAAGCCAATATCATTCGTCATGTTGCAGCCATTTCACGAGACAGTCTTCATGCTAGTGTTGAGCGGGCTGTCCTGAGTCTTCCAGCATGTCATCGACGCAAACGTTGGACATATTGAACAGTCACTCCAGAAGCATTAAAATATTGCATTTCCTTCGCATGTTTATGATCTTGCAGCGCCACTTTTTCAACTGGTGGTAACTTTTTGAAATAATTTTTTCTCTTTGGAATTCTCTTCCCCATGCTCTACATAGCTTAAATACAAAAGTTGTATTACTATCCGTGCAATAATGCGGTCTCCAGATCGCCCAGAAATGGGGAACTTTATTTTTAACCACCTTGTATATATATTTACGTTTATTTTTTTTGTATATATGTTAGATGTATAAACTGTGGTTATATTAATTGAGATTTAAATGTATTTTCTTGGACAAATATTGCACAAAAAAGATAATTAAAATATGAATTTTAGTTATTATTACAATTGAAGGGCCCCAAGGACAAAGGTGTTAAGCGACAATTTCACGAAATTTCTGTTATAAGCATAAGCAAAGATGTTAAATGATAGCACATCTGTTGGCAAAAGATGGAATGTCAATTCATATTTTTTAAACGATTACTTTAGTACAAAGGTGTTAATTAACAATAAAAAATTACTTCATTTGTACTACAAAGGTGCTAAGTACAGTTAACACCTTTGGGCATGAGTTGGGTACTGAGCTACAGAAATTTCAAAGTGCAAAGGTGTTAAGTCCAAAACTAAGCGTAGATGGAGCTTCTTTTGACATAATGGCTGCTCCCATAAAACGAGCAAAACGTCAGCTTATGTTGTCAGGTATGTTGAGTACGGGGCAACATATGGCTAAAAACTCTTTGGAGATGAGAAACGAAGCTCAGAAGAGTAGAATTGCACAATAGCACTAGAAGCAAACGAATGGCAAGAAAAATCAGAATCAAACACCAGTACACTAGAAGTTTCTGAAAGGGTTTATCTTAGCCGTAGGTCAGTTATGAAATCCGAAGAACTGAAAAAAAAAAATATTGCAAAAGAAGCTAGGGCAGCAGGAAAGGAGTATGTGAATAGGAAAGGATTTATAGTTCCAGCACAAAAAGTAAAAAGTAGTACAATTTGCCATGATAAATGTCGATACAAATTCTCTGAAAACTTTCCGGAAGAAGGAAAAGATAAAATATTTAAACAGTTTAAGAAATTATCGTACGAGGCACAAAATGCCGTTATCTTTAAATCAATTACCTTGCTGCCTGTGGCCCGTTTTAAAGCGACTGCATATCGTACATCTATTCAGTGACAATTGATGAGAAAACACAGAGGGTTTGCAAGTTAGCTTCCTGCAACTTGTTACAAGTTGGGAGAAAAAAAGTGGATCTTCAGCAAAAGCAACTTGCATCTGGAAACCCAACTCCTAGCCCAATCAAAACAGGAAGAAATGCTCCCCAAAACAAAATTTCTGATATTGTGAAAAGTAACGTTCGAACATACTTATCTAGCTGCACTTACACTGGTATACCTGAAAATGAGTGGGCATCGAAGCGCTGCTACAGTGAGGTGTTTGTAACAGAATTTAATCTGTCGTTTGGATCTCCAAAGAGTAATACATGTGAAACATGCGATTCGGGTAAGGATGGCGAAACACACAAGAAAGAGTATGAAGAGGACTACGAACAGCAAAAAAGGACAAACAATCTGTTAAGGAAGATCCAATCAAATGTTATATAATTTTTGACATGCAGCAAAGTATGGCTTTGCTGAAATTAGGCACTTCAATAGCGTTCTATTTAAGACAATTATGGTTTTACTACTAGAGCGTACATTTAGTATCATGTGAAGGAGAGCAGGCATACATATAAGCGTGGACCGAAACATATCTTCATGAGATAGTCATGAAGTAGTCAGTCTCTTTGGGCATTTGTACTGATCAGTGTGTGAAACCACATCCACCTCATTACTTGATCAGATTCTTGCGGCGGCCAAAATAATTTTTTTTTACTCTTATGCTTCTGGAATTACCTCTTGTGGAAAGGTATATTTTCTATTGTTGACCAAAAATTTCCAATTGTAGGGCATACATATTTAGATTGCGATAGAGATTTCAGTCTTATTGAGAAAGTGGTCAACAAATATAAGAAAATATAGTCGGCAGATACTTACTTGACCATTATTGATGCAGTTGATAAGAAAAAAACAATGGTAGTAACTGACATGGCAGATAAAGTTTTCTGACACTGATAGTCTACAATCAGTTCTATATTTTGTTATTCGTTTGCTAAATGCTGGCAAGGAGAAGATATCATTCAGACATTAGATAGACGAATAAGGGCTGATAAGATTGGGTCATACAAGTACAAGAAATCCTTCCATGAAAGCGAAGATTTTAAAGTAGTAAACTGTCTTATTTCTGTTTTAAGAGCGTGTTGTGTCAAGGACAAAGGTGTTCAGTACATTTACGACTGCGTTAAGACCAATAAATGTGGTTTCAACAAAATCATGTTTTTTCAGGACAATTTTTAGATATTAGTGATCATTAACAATTTACTCTGAACAATATACAGCTTATTTTCAGGGAGCAGCCAAGCTTTAACTTTAACTTTAAATATCTCGAAACTGCCAAGATGTTACTTAACACGATTGTCCTTGGGGCCCTTCAATTTGCTCTCTAGTAATCACCAAGAGAAAGGAATAATAAAAAAGCTTTTTGAAAATTTAACAACAATCATTAAACGTTTCTTATGAAATAGAGTAACATGAAGACCTGGGATACTACAGAATAATTATCTTTAACCAAGATTTAAGTCATTGTGAAACAAAAGTTATTAGATATTGTTTAAGCACGTATTAGTAAAGGAGGCTGCAGCAAATCTGATCAGGAGTATGAAAATCACGAATTGTGGTCTTTGTTCTCAGCTAATCTGCGAGTACATGTGCATTGAGTATATGATAGTGTAAATGTCCTTCTCCTCCTTCCAGCGAGGACATCAATGAGAATATTAAGAATGGATCGCATTTAACTGTAAGGATGTGAACGATAGGAAAGTTCTGCAGACTTGGGCTCGACGGTCTGTGTTCTATACCTGCTTATTGATGGGAATGTGACTGACAATTAAAACATTCACAGTGAGTGTTGAGTATATTTTCAGCATTATAATTCAGATAAGCTGCCTTACAGGTAAACTTACATATATTTTTTGGCCGCGTGGTTTGCGATGTCGCCAAGACACTGGCCTCTCACCTCTGAGTCGGTTCTCATGTGGGTTTCATTGATAGTGGCGATCCCCGCTGGCCAGGTTTCACGGGGTTCTCCCGTTTCCCCTGCATTTTTCACACCATCCTTTTTCTCTCCAGTCTTTCTCTCCGTCTGTCCTTCTCTCCGTGGGACAAAAAGGTCAACGTGCTCGGCAGTCATGCCACCCACTTTAATCTAATCTAATCTAATCTGATCTACATATGTTTTTCTGCAATAACTTTGCTTAATGTAGTGTAATAAATTGCAGTATCTATTGAAGAATGATGGATACAATAAAGAAGAGAAGGGCTAACTTGTATGAACATCTGAGGAGAATGGATGAGAACAGGATGACGAGGAGAGTTTTTGACTATTTTCGTAGGAATTTTAAAAAAACAGATGACCTGGTTTACTGGGGTCAAGGCGGACCTGAGAGAAATGAACATTGGGGAGGAGGAGATTATGAACAGGAACACATTTTGAAAGATGATCAAGGCCTTTGAGGGCTTCTGGGATAATACTAGGAAGAAGTGAGGTGTCAGTGGACAGAGTAGAGGAGGGAGCAATAGAGGGAAAGAATGAAGAGATTATGAACAGGAACACATTTAGAAAGAAGATCAAGGCCTTTGAGGGCTTCCGGGATAAGACTAG
>JAFIDM010078954.1:0-19663 GCA_023159025.1 Thereuonema tuberculata | reverse complement strand
GAAGAGAGTATGAACAGGAACACATTTAGAAAGAAGATCAAGGCCTTTGAGGGCTTCCGGGATAAGACTAGGAAGAACTGGGGGCGCAGTGGACAGAGGAGAGGAGGGGGCAACAGAGGGAAGGAATGAAGAGGTATTGGATGGAGAGAAAGAAGAGGGAATAGAGATCATGACAAAGTTGTTTCACGTGGTCCATAGTCGGCCAAAATCGAAAGAAGAAGAGAAAGAAGTATTTTTCAAATTCAACTTTAATCGATGGATCTCGAACTTTTAAAAATACTGAAAAGATCATCAGAATGGGCGAACAGTATACATAAAACAACGTAAGACGTATTCTGTATCAAACATTTTGTCTGCATCTTCATCGGAAATGAATTAATAATGTAGTTTTAACAATAAACTATTTAATTATACGGGAAAAACAGTCTGCAGTTTCAAAGTTTTAATTCAAATAATTTAATGATAAAACAAAAAAAAATTATATTTGTATGGCTTTTTTGAACTGTTTCTGCCAAATATATTACTGAAGTTTGGTTGAGTTGTTTTGGAAAGGCTTTCTTATAATCGAAGGAGATTCAAACGAAAAAACAAACTCTTCTTAAAATCGAGTTCTTTTAAGTTGAACTAGATATTAAGTTAATATAAAAAGTATTCTTTTTTTTTGTGTCTTGATACAAGTTTTGACTGGAAGAAATTCTTACCACTTATTGGTTTACAAATGTAGCCTACATTATTTGGAACAACATCGAGAAGATGAATTTTATAAGGTTTTAATTCCACAATATTTTAATTTGTAATTTGTGAACGAATAAATAATCCCAGTTATTACCAAATCGAATTAGATTTTCATTTGATGTATATAATTATATATAATAACTATAATTACCTTTATTGCAAGAATGATTACTTCAAAAACTTCAATTATATTAAGAAGACATATTCCAAGAAATGTTCCAAGGCTGCTTCCAATATCACTAAGCAATGCGGAAATTGTATACCATCTATATTCTTCAATAACTTTAACTGTTTTTTCACCTATTACTAATTCTAAATATCTGTAATTTGGAGGTGAATAGACACTAGATGGAACAACGTAAAATACATTTTCAAAGCATTTTCTTGGGCAATATTTCTCACATTCGGCAATCTTTTTCAATATCTTTGATGCTGCTATATAACTTTCTTTAAACATTGTTGGTGTTGTGCACTCTCGAAGCGAATAATTCATGAATGGCAATCTATTTAATTAAATAAAAAGTAAAATTATGCAGTTGAGAATATTGCTTTGTCAAAGTTATAGAGATGTAAAGTTCATATATGATAATAGGAACAAAATAAAAATTTTGATAATAGGAATTTTAATGTCAAATTAAATTTATAATATAAGCAAAGTGAAAGAAAGCAAATAAAATATTGTTTAAAACTGACCTAATTCATTATTAATAATATAGTAGTACAAGTAGCAGCTTCAATGTGTGGAATATTTAGAAATTAATTGTCACAAACATATCTTTTAAAAAAAAATTATAATTAAAAAAATTAAAATCAATTCTCTGACTGGTTTCGACCTCATCTTTAGGTGGTTTTGCAAGTGATAAATCAATGACAGCTCTTATAATATATAACAAATTTATGTAAATGCAGTCCATAACGTATCGTTAGCTTTCTCTGAATGATCAATGGGAAAACTTTTCTTCACCAATCACCAAACATCAAACACTCGATCAATGGGGAGGCTTCTGCTCTGCATCAATAAGAAACCTCAAGGACTATTCATTCGTGAGAACTTTACAATCCACAGGCTGTAAACAAATTGGGGATGGGGGTGGCTAGACAGTGGCAGGCCAATTCCGCAACAATCCTAGAAGAGGCTGTTTTTGTTCACCTATTTCTTAATGGCCAATTGTTACTTGCTCTCAAGACACACACAAATACCTGGAGGGAAGAAAATCAGGAAATGCTCTTTCAACTTGAGCCAGGATAGATGATTCTTTAAAGTTTAGGTTGTGTTCTATTTGTTTCACATACATCGTGGTTAAGTAAGTGTGATCACCTTTTTTAACCTTTCTTTCGTGCTGTTCATCCGGGTTGAGAGTAAATTTTTAGTCTCTCCAATGTAAATAAACGTGTTGTCTAAATATTTTAACCATTAAACCACTTTTTTTAAATTCACCGGAATTTCCTTTAAAATTGATCTCCTCCATTAATCAATCCTATTTCCTGTTACTTACTTTAGAGACAATTTTTACATCGAATTCCTTCAAAATATGCGAGATTGCTGCAAACAATGTGGGAAGGTAGAGTATCGATACGTGCCCTAAAATTCTTTTCTTTTTCTTATGATTTTTTTTTAAATAATATCTCTGGATATCATTTCATGTTTACGTTTTTTTAAACGACAATATCTCTATACACAGCACTTGTCAATACAACATTGAATTCGAAGAAAAACCGGAAGAAAAATATAAACAACATTGAAAACAAATAGAGGCAGTTACGTAAAACCAACATGTATTTATTAATTGTTGTTGTTTGTTTGTTATTTGCTTTGGTGTTTTTGTTTTCTTCACAGATTAAATTTGTTATCTTGATATATTATAATAGCTGTCAATTGAAAGTATCCCAAAATATTAGATCTCTAGTCAGCGTATTGAGATGGTAACAGTAAACCATCAAAACTAAAGATAAAAAAATAAAAAACATCAACATCCCATTCTTTTCAATTTCTTTGCTAATACTAACGTCCGTAACAGTAATTAGTGGTTTACAGTGACTACTCCCAACTGAGGGTCGGCAAAATACCTTGAAACAGCTGTTTTCGGATGTCACTTTGCACTTAATAAACACCAGGTCCACCTTTTAACAACAAAATATGGTAGTCAAAACTTTGAGCTGCCTTACGCCAACCTCAAGAGATATTGGACCACAAACAGTTAACTAATAATAAAATTTAAAAAAAGTAAAAACCTTTTAAAAGGTAAAAGGAAAAGAAATCAATTTATAATGAAAATTGTCTGTTAACCTGGCTGAGACAATAAGCCCGAAACGGCCGTCCAAGGATCTGAGCTGGACTCAAAATGCTTCCAGTCATTTTATTGTGTTTTAATACAAAACTTTTAATGAAAATTTTGAAAAATTGATGTGTCTGTGACAAATGAATTTTCTACAGGAACATAAATACTTGCATCTGATCAAAATTAATGCTAGTGTATGGTAGCACATTATAAATAAACTTTACAATAGTGATTATAGCGATCCAATTCTTAAAGAAAAAAATTATTTCTATTCAAAATTTGTGTTGAAGATTTCAGTCATTTAAGTGTTTAGAAACTGTACTTAAATAACCACACAACTTTTATCCAAAATGATTTAATGTAAATAAATCAGAAATTTTTATTATGATATGTAATAAAATGTTATTAACAAATAAGATAGAGCAGAATTCTTAAATATTACTATTTACGAAGTTGTTATTACGAAATAATTACTTTTACTATTACTGAAAAAAATTAACTAAAACCAAGAAAAAGAAAACAATTAGAAAATGTAAATAAAATGTTTTAAAAGTATAGAAAAAAAAGAAATCTGAATAATAACAAAATGGCCTTTATAGCTTAGATTGACCTGCAGCTTAATGTGGAATGAAGTTTATCAGCAACGCAGTTTTCTCTACATGTTTCTACTATAGCAGCATCAGCACATGGTTTTTGCGGCAAATTCAAGTTAAAAATCTGAAAGAAAAATTATTTCAAAAAGGTTTTGTCATCTTCACACTGAAATCAAATATTAATTATTTAATAGCTAAGCATAATTAACATATTTAATATGTTCACAGTGGCATTTCCTGTTTTTATCATTTGTAGATATAGCATTGCTAATGTCATTGATAAACAATTTCTACATTTCTATCAATTAAATTTCTTGTGGAAACTTTTTCATCAAATTTTAAGAAATGATTATCAAAATTTTTACAATGAACTGATTTCAACTCGCACCATCTTGTGAAGATGCATCAGATTTTCAAGATGTACCAATTTAGTATTCTTCGCACATGTAATTCGATTTTAATTTATACATCTTTATATTTTTGGTCTTAATGTATGCATTAAATTAAAGGTTAAACTATAAAAGCAAGTAAATGATCTACTCTTGCTCTGTTTTTATTTACAATAAGTAATTAATAGTAGTGGCACGCCGTAGATTTTTTTTAAAATCTCTTAATTTAGCAGAAGATTTTTTTACATTTATAATTTCATCTGCGAATAATCTCAATCTTCGAAACATTTATTGTCATTCATTAGACTTCTGGAATAAGTTTATGTAAAATCTCTGTAGGTCTATAACTTTTCTTGGGATAGTAGTCAGACTTAGACTTTAATACGATTAACTTATTTTCAATTCAATTTAGAAAAGAACTGGAGGTTTTAATCCATAAAGATATCTGTTAAGAATCAAGCCTGCTAATATTAAATAGAGAACTGTAGAGAACATCATGTTATCAATTTCATATGCATTGATTTTGTTAATGGCCATATATTTTACGAATTGTGTATGATTCCATTATTAATTTACTTTTACTAAGGGTACAGTTTATCCAAATACTCTTGAAATTTTCTAAAAGTCTTTTTTCTTACCTGTATGATTCTAACATCAGCTCTTAATGAAAAAATGGGCAAATATGGAAATCCATCTTCAGTAGAATGGAATCTAGGGTTTTTATCATTTGGTAAATACAAACTCTAAATGAAAAAACAAAAACAATTTATTTGAAATTTTGTTCAGCTTTTCAAATTTTCAGGTTATCAAATTTTTATTAAAACAGAAACTTATTAAGTCTTATTACTGATGTGAACATGTTTGCGAAGTGAAGGTTTATAAAATAATTTGAAAATATTTGTTTCCCTTAATATATTTGAAATAAGAAAAACATTTTTTACATGTCCAGTTTTAAGATTGAAAAAAGAGACAATCACACACTGAACTAAGGATTAAAAATTTATTCAGACATTAAAAGGACCGGTTTCGTTACATTTCAATAGCTTCTTCAACTAAATAAGAATAGAACAGCAAATGCTTAAATACATTTACACATCAGCTAAGGAAATTATGTAAACCAATTAAAAAGTACAAAATTAAAAATTAATTTTTTTTTCGAATAATCAATATACCTAGAGACATTTTGATTTGATCAGTGCTATGTTATCTGCCTTTTATTAGAATTATGGCTAGCCGCTTATTGACTTTCAACGGGCTGAATTATCTGCATTGAAAAATCTCTTTAACCCTTTAATGCCCATAGCCAAACTAATACAAATCTAGTGATGAAAATTGATATACAGAACAAAATTAGTGCAAAAAACATGAAAAAAAAATTTTTTCTAAAAAAAATGATTTGAGTATATGTATTGAAATGTCCAATATATTGGACATTGGTCATTCACGGTATGAAATCATGAATTTTTATAAAAGTCACTAAAGCAATTTTTTGTATTAGTTTCAATACACAAATGAACTTTGTACTTCACACACACAAATTTCATCTTTCTTTTGCAAACCTGAGCTTTACAGCGCTGTCTATGGACAATAGAGTCTCTGCTTGGCTAGTGATTTTCACAATCAAATGTGGAACAGACTATGCACGCTCTGTTTGTTTCTTGTTTCACCCCAAAAGCGGAAGCCTGCACCACTATGACATCTCACACTAAGCCGACGGCATCCGAACGAAGACGCCATGTCTCTAGGCCTGTCATCCCCGTCTATCATCCCACCGCCCAGGTCTACCCAGCCGGTTATCAACGCACTTTAGCCGATTAGGCCTACACACCGTGTTAGACCTACTATGCCGCCGCCTAAAAAGTTATGCAAACTACAAATTATTCAGTAATTTTAACAAATAAAATTTGAAACAGAGATTGCTTTTTCTTAACAAACCATACCGTTATGGACCAATGTCCAATATATTGGACATTTCGCTAATGATCTGTAATATTGCTGTCAAATACATTTAAGCTCTAAAATTTTTCATTATATTATAACTTTAGATATTCTATTTCATATATAACATGTATTTGTTATTTTAAATTTTGTCTAAGATTGCAAATTTACTTAAAAAAAGAAGATATTCATGTGGTTCTGATTTTGTAGGGAGACGCCATTGTTTAAAGTAATCTCATACAATTGCGCTAAGAATGCAACACCTTGCAGTACATGAGGTCATAACAGCGATTCAAATAGTAGACATTGATCCTTTAATCATTTCACTAGGTGCAGTAGTTACTGAGAAAAAATTTTTTAAAAAATGTCCAATATATTGGACATTGGGCTTACAAAGAGAAGGATTATGGGGTTTGACCCATAGGCCAATACAAGAGACAAAAGATATTCCAGATATAGAAAAGCATCAAAAGATGCTTATTAAAGTAGAGAAAGCAGTAGGTTCGATTAATAGTTTTCTGGATGAAAAATTTCGTGTTCAAGTAAAAGAAACTGAAGACCCTCAGGAATTACTGAACGAACTGGAACAGAAATTCAATACTGCAGATTATTTGAAGATCACTGATCTAATGTGGGAGCATTATATCTGTAGTAGATGTCTAGCGGAAAAGACATATCTAATGTTGTTGTAAGAATTAAGACTATCGTAGCGGAGATAGAACAGAAAGAGGAGAAACTAATGATGGGGAACTATGTTGGATACTCCTATCTGGATTACCCAAAGAGTACAGAACTTGTGCACAGTCTGTTATCTCTTCAAAACGGAGCAAATTTTAACTCCGAATTAATCATAAGTACAATTCTTCAAGAATATCAAAGATATAAAAGTAGGGGTGCTCAAGAGACGGGAATAGCCAATCGATGTCACAGTACCAAGGTAGTTGACAAAAGTACAGACAGAAAAACAAACAAGGTTGAAGATACGAGAAAATGCTACTCTTGTGGAAAAAAAGGACACTTGGTCAAATTCTATAAAAATAAGAAGAAATCAGAAGCTAATAGTAAAGAGACAAGTAAAAGGAATGAAAATTCAATTAAGTAATTTTTTTGGAATGATTAGTATGTTTAGGAAAATTATACAATATCAGACATTGTAAAATTGATAAAATCATGACAACTAGAAATTTCGAACTATTACACATTGATTCATGTGACCCTATCAGAGTGAATAACCCTGACAACTTGCAATATATATTGAGTTTCATTGACGATTTTTCTAGATATAGTTTTGTATATCTACTTAGGAGCAAAGCAGACGTCATAGCAAATTTGAAGAAGTTTATTAATTTCGTCGAAAGGTCAACGGGAAATCATAGGAAAGCTTTGTTGTCAGATCAAGGAAGTGAATTCAACAACCACATGATCAAACAGTTTTTTAAAGAAAAAGGAATACAAATGCCTAATACATCGATTTACCAGGCTCAACGAAATGGCGTGACCGATAGGTTCAACCGTTCCCTAGTCGATAGTGCGAGAACCATATTAATTGAGTCAAAACTGCCTGAGTATTTCTGACCATATTCGTTATTGACTGCAAATTATACTCTGAATCGCCTGCCTCATTCAAGCATTTCAAGCGAAATTCCGATTGCTCAATGGTTTCAAAATAAATAACCTCCGAATATTGCTCATCTTAAGAAGTTCGGTAGTGTAGCCTACATGAAAGTACCTAAATGTCTTATCAAAAGTAAGTTCAGTAGTCGAACTCAAAAAGGTATCATGCGAGGATATTCAATGATAACTAACAGGTATTACATCTATGACGTACAGCTGAATAAAGTAGTTGAAACCAGAAATGTTTATGTGAACGATCATCACCTGAGAAGTGATTTGTTAAAAAAAGAATAAAGGAGGTCCAGATTCTTACAGTAGATTTAATGTCCCAGAAAAAAGTTGTAGTAGTGATGATAACACCACAACTGAAGAGGAAAACCATTCTGACATCTTTGAAGAACAAGCTGAAATATCATCAGAAGAGGAATCAGGTGGGAAGGCCGAAAAACAGTAATGACTCAGATCACAATGATACAGAAGAGGAAGATATGAACTTACGTCAAAGGAAAGTAGTAAAAAAACAAACTGCATGGGCAAAGGCTAACAGCTTGATTGAAGAACCCAAGACTTATGAAGAGACCATTAATGGAAATGAAAGTGAAAAATGGATTGCTGCCATTAATGATGAATTGCATAGCATAGAATCACATCGCACTTGGATAGAGCCAAAGATTCACATCGCACTTGGATATAGCCAAAGATTCCTGAATATGCATTACCTGTATCAACAAAATGAATATTCAAGAAGAAGAAGAACACCCAAAGAAAAGGTGATAAACTATAAAAGTCGCCTAGTAGTAAATGGAAAAAGCTGGAATAAGTTATGACAGAACTTATGCTCCATTACCCAGCTTAAGTGTAATACGCCTGTTACTTGCATTAACTGTCAAATATAAAATGATAGTCCATCAGTGTGCTGTGAACAGTGTGTTCTTAAATAGAAAAAAAAACGATATCTATTTAGAATTTCCAAAAGGTGTTCAAATTAAAAATGCACAGAATGATGGATTGTAGTTACTTAAATCCCTCCATGACTTGAAGCAAGCTGGACGTAACTGGTACACAACGTTACGGTCCAAACTTGAGGAAGCAGGATATTAGACGCTTAAAACAGAACCTCGTATTTTTCTTGGTGAACAGAAAAAAGATGTTTGTATAATTCTGGTCTACATCGATGACATTCTCATAATTGGAAAAGATGATATTGTGGTTCAGAACATCAAGAATGAACTCCATGACTTGGTTAATATTAAAGATCTTGAACCTATTAAAGAGTACCTTGGAAAGGATATACTCCATAATACGGAAGAACAAGTGTTGTCAATAGGACAAGCAAATTTTATTCAAGAGATTTTAAATAAATTACAAATGCAAAATTGTAAACCAGTTGGGACTCCTAACTTAGAAGGAGAAGATTCTAGCGAAGAACTCAAGGAAGAGACTTTGCGAAATAGTGCTGACCATCTAAAGTATAGAAGCCTGATAAGTAGCTTGACATACCTCAGCAATATAGCATTAGGCCTGATATTGCGTATGCAACAAATAGATGTGCGGAAAAGACAAATAGTCCAACTGTTAAGGATCTCGCTAAAGTGAAGAAGATTGTGAGGCATCTCAAGGGTAAAAAGGACTTTAGACTGGAATTCAGAAATAATGAAGATGGCTTACTGGGCTATGCAGACGCGAGCTTCGCTAATAGAAGAGAAGGAAAGTCGACGTCCGGCTATATTATTTTTTGGGGGAATTGTCCAATAGCTTGGAGTAGTCGCAAGCAAACAGTAGTCTCCCACTCCATACAAAAAGCAGAATTAATCGCGTCTTGCGATTGCAGCAAAATGATTTTAAGCTTCAAGAACATGTTATCAGAAATGAAATTTGATAGGTTATATGATAAAACTTCACAACTTTACTGTGATAACCAACCTACTATTAGCATTATTAAGTACAAGTGTAATCAAACAAAAAGTAGGCATGTAAAGTTAATATACTACTTGATTAAGGATCAAGTTTCTCGAAAGGAAATAAAGGTTATATACGTGGAAAGTCAAGAGAATAAATCAGACATTTTCACGAAAGGTTTAAGACCGGGAAAAGATCGTAAAATGACTTTTGAACTGAATGTGAAAAGTTAAATAAGTTGGGATGCTGCAATTGAATAAAGACTGATCGCATATTGAGGGAGGAATTGTTATTATTCTCAAGCTAATAATTATTTAGGGAGCAATATGCAATTATATATATTGTACGTCTATTGTGTTTCCGTTTGTTAGTTGGAAAAGAATTGAAATAATAAATAAGGAGCTTCACTTGAAAAACGTGAATGATATGCATGCACTATTGTTGTAAACTCGAGGGATTGTTGTTTGTTCTCAGTGAAAGAAGGATGGAGATGGATCTAAAAATTCGACTAAGAAGACATGACGCCACATAGGTTAAGGAGGATTACTTCCAGGACAAAGAACAAGGTTACATAAAGACCAGAGATGCGTTCTTGGTTTTTATTAGTTCTTCAAAAGTCTTAAAATATATTTATTCATTTTCAATTACATTTATAAGCCTATAGAATATTGACGTCATAGATGGGAGAACAACAAGAATGGAGCCCGACGCCATCTTGACTATTCGAGAGAATTCGAACCGATCCAGTTATTTTCCCCATATAGGAAATAAAGGTAGAAGGACTGCAATGGACGATGGAGTATGTTCTTATCAACGTGAAGAACTCTAAAGTAGTTTTATCTTATTTGATATCGTCGTGGCAAATCAGCACATATACACTATTCAACGAGCAACTACAATTAGGGTAAAGTGACCAAATGTCGGCCGGTGACCAAATGTCGGCCACCAAATGTTTTTTCTATTTAAGAAACACGTAGCGGTCTAGCTGTGGTTTTTTTCGTTTTATACGATTTTGACATCTTTGGACTATCATCCTATCTTAGTTTCAATTGTCATCTCCAGATGTCGCCATTTACTTTAAGCTCTCATCGAAGACGTGAGATTGATTGTTACGGGAAACGACTGTTTTGGAGAGATTCTTCAGATTGCAAAGTTGAGAATTCATTTTCTCCAAGCCAAAGCAATACTTAGTTTTCATGTTTTTTGTATGATTTTGATATTAGTAAACACTCAGCTGATATTTTAACGTTATTTCCTTAGTAATTAGTATTTATTACCTTAAAGTGCTTCAGTATTTATAATTTATTTTCCTATTTCAAGTTGCCCTAATGTCGGCCATGGATTGCCCAAATGTCGGCCAGCTATTGACCAAATGTCGACCATGCAGTAGCCCAAACGTCGCCCATTGTTTATTTTTAGCGTGTAGCTTAGCATACTTAACAGTTTAGTAAAAAAATGTAAACACCTATCTTACTTATGAAAGACTACTGGCAACCCGTGAAATAATCACGAAGTAAAACAGATTCCACATTTTTGAAATACCGTGAAATTTTTCAAAAATCCAAGATTGAAAACGATGTTCTAAGCTCATTTTTTGAAAGCCATGACTTCCATAACAGCCCAAGTATAATTTGACTGATGACTAAGCAATAAAACAACGTATGTATTTTGATCATGGTACTTCTTGCAACGTAATTATCCATATTTGGAGGTTAGTTTCGAAATATGCTTGAAGAGTCAATAAGGTGTGTGAGTCATTTTAGCGTCATTATCAGTGAATCTCCTGCCCTAAAATAATGTCGATCCACACAAAGAAATGTTAGTAAACACCACCTTGTATTTTGTTTCTGCGTAACTCCTGTTTCTGTAGCACTGTTTGGATGCCACGGAAATGTTGATGGCGCCATCTTGTATTTTGTTTCTTGCTTAAATACTGTGTCTCGCTATTGAGATGATATACAAACACACTGACCAACCCACATCCGTATTTACAGTTTTTGCCTATTAATAGGATCAATAGGCCTATGCTTCTTTTCGAATATAAGAATATATGTAAACTGAAAAGAAATTACTTTTATAAAAAAAAATTTGATGTATTTAAATAGAGGATAGTATCCGATGTTTACATTTCTATCAACGCCTTGCCTAGATCTGATGACATAACTAGGAAATTCCTAGGTTTTTTTTCCGAATTCACAGAGGCATAGCCATAAAATAGTTTTAAAAAAAGAGACATATTAGTATTAACGCCCTTTTAACTGCCAAGGAAATTATTGGATGGAGAAGGACAATTTGGCTAAAAAATGCATTAGAAAATTAATTTCTTTTCATCTATTATTGCAATATTTCCACTATAGGCTAGGCTATTGCACATTGAAACGATTAGAGCAAAGAATTGTATTATTAAGCCTATTAAGTTTTATAAATTCCAGAAAATACTTTCGTACCATGGATGAAATAAGTTACAATAAATTACTTACAGTAAACATTTTATATTAACATCAGATGTGGTATATGAAATGAAACTGAAAGCTGCAAAAGAAAAAAAAAAGGAAGAGCTACAAATAAAAAAAAGAGAAAATAGGCTTAAAGGAGCTGCTTTGAAGAAAGAGAAAGCTGAACAACCAAAACAAGAGAAATCGAAAAACAGCAACAGAAAGAAGAGTTGAAACAAGGAGAAGAAAATAAACATTTTCATATTATAAGGGGTATTCAAAAAGAAACGAGCTCGAGGCCAAGGAACAGAAACAAGTAGCGGTATGTCAGAAGTATTGGCCCTGGCTGTTAAGGCACTTGTCACCCTGCAACACAAGGCGGTGAATGGCTGTCTCGTAAAATTCCCGGGGCTGCATTGTGAATCAGTTCCGCAAGTACTGCATGACATCGTCGTCCGAGGTGAAGGTTTGCCCCTCAGAGCCTTTTGTAGGGGACCAAAAAAATGGCGTAATCGCAGGGAGAGAGGTCTGGACTGTATGGAGGATGATCGAGAACCTCCCACTTGAATTTCTGCAAGAATGCCGTGATATGGGACCTTGCATTGTCGTGGAGCAGAATGACCTCCCAAGGGAAGCTCACCTGTGAGGTCATTCTGCTCCACAGGCAAGCACACCTTTGGGGCAAACTATTCATTTCGGACGACGATGTCATGCAGTACTTGCGGAACTGATTCACAATGCAACCCCGGGAATTTTACGAGACAGTCATTCACCGCCTTGTGTTGCAGGGGGACAAGTGCCTTAACAGCCAGGGCCAATTTTTCTGACATACCGTTACTTGTTTATGTTCCTAGGCCTCGAGCTCGTTTCTTTTCGAATGCCCCTTATATTTTTTCCATAAACTTGCATTTTAAATGTTAAAATCAGATTTTATTAAATATATTCCTGTGAAAAGCAATGTTTAACTGATGCATATGTTAACAGGTCAACATTTGGTCAAACCCTGGCCGACTTTAAGGCATCCTGGCCGACATTTGGTCACATTGTAAGTTTATAGTAATTAATGCATACCTAACTTAATAATAGGTATTTTTCGTAATGCCATACTTCTTTATTTCATTAAAATTACAATAAATCTAAAATTTGTTTCAATCATATAAACTAAGTCATCAGATCTTTTACTTTCTGGTTATTTGTAGGATGTGGCCGACATTTGGTCACTTTACCCTATTTGATTGAAGAATAATTTGTAAAGGCAGATCTAAAGATCAACGAGAAGCATATATAAATTAGTAATAGTGCATCCAGCAATTTACTATCATATCTAGTCGTTAGTTTAATATAAACAGAAGTGAAATAGTGCTAAGCAACTAAAGCATTGATAGACATCGTATAATCGATAAAGCCGTAGCTTATTGTGATTATTATGACTAAGTGTTTTATTAAAATAACTGTGTGAAAAGATTTCTAAGTGATTTCTTCAATTCTTAAAGAAAGAATAGAAATAGTGCATCAATAAACCTAACTAGCAAATTGAACATTGTGATGTTCTTATCACATAGGTTGAACTTTTAGAAACGATATAGTTCATCATATCAACTGATAGTAGTGAACGTTAGATGCTGCAATAATACACAGCTAGGCCTAATCATTACAATGTATATATACATCGAGACTGGTGTTCATTCAACCTCGTTAACTCTAAGAACTGTAAAATTGTTAAGGGCATTCTACTATATTAATGTATATGCTTTAGTTCATCGTTACAGTTAAAGAATGAATATCTGCTTATATTTAAATATTTATCTGTTGTTGCTCTCGTTGATTTATTAATAACCAATCGATTAGGAGAACTTAAACTATAAAAAGATCATTTATCTATCTTTTAATATTAATAATTTAATAATTTGTGCAACACGATCTTCATGAAATCGTATCGTTTCAGAACCGGTCATGTCTCGTTGTTAGTGTCTGGTAATTTATTCGCAATATCTGAAGTTATTTAATTTATGTAAACCTTTCTCATAATAGTTATTAGCAAGGAACAAACGTCTATCACTACTTTAGTTATTCAACTAATTCATTTTTAATTAAAAATCTTCTTCAACCTATCAACAGACATGCCTTTGAAAACTTAAAAAGTTCTAGCTCGAACATGTGCTAACTGACAACGCGAACCCTTCGACAGGTGGACAGTTAGTTGTCCCGCTCGCGTCGTGGCTGTAAAACATAACGTGGCTTTTTATTAAACGCGCTTGTGGTATTTTTTTAAATCGGAACGCATTGTGCTCTCTTTGTTTAACATCTACGAACGAAGTTTGCAACATGGCATTTTTTTAAAAGCTGTCAGGATGAGAAACATTTTATTGTGGTTGTTACTGCAAGGTCGCAATGCGTGCTGGCTGTTTTTTTTTCGCTTAATAGTTTTTCTTCTTTGGGCTTAACATATGTACTGTAGAATTTCATTCATCAACTAAGAATATTTAGAATGTTATAAATATTCGATTCGTTCCATTTTACTTGAGGATTTTCGGAGCCTTTCCACAATTTGTTTCATAATTTCTTTCATCTAAAAAGTTTTACTAGGAACGGTTTCGTAGCTACTGTAAATTTATTTCTCACTTTATTTATACAATCACCATTTTACATTTAACTATTTCTATTATTTGAACGTAAATTAAAATGTAGCTATCATTATTTCATTATCTCATTTTATTTTGATAGATTTCTTAGCGTAGTATACTGTATTCATGTATTGATGAGAAATGTTCACAATGAGTAATAATTTTAAGAAGGTTTCTATGATGATTTTTTTTTTTTATATATATTTATTTTATTTATTTCTTGCAAATTTAAACATTACAGTCCTACTAGGTAAACTCACGTACCTGTGTTGTAGGTGCTGAGAGTAGTTAACCTTCATGCGCTCGCGCGGACGGCAAATTGGCCGTCATTTTGTTATTTTGCGCTCCTTTTTTCCCCAAACGACAAGAGCCGGGTGAGAGGGGCATGTATTCTCAAGTTCAGCTTTCCTCTGCTGGCTGCCAATGTAAAATAATGAAGTTAGTCGTTTTCGGAGACTCAGTTCTTATCCAAAGTCCAGGAAGTGAGTTGACGGCCAATCTGCCGTCGGTGCGAGTGGATACGCGAATTTTTCTAACGCCACAAAACTATGCAATGCAATTAAATGTTTCGTTATTTTTCACTATAATTTCGCTTTTTATTTACTTTATAATACTTTAGATTGTGTTATGTTTATCTCTTCTTATTTCTTAAAAACCTTTCTTTCGTCGTCTTTCTTTCTTTAGATAGCGCCCTCTAGTGTCACACTTCCGCTCGCAACGACGGCAATTTGGCCGTCAATAATTTTTTTCAATTTCCAGCAATTTCCTTCGATCAAATTGCATATTTTTGATATTTACGTTAGTAAATAGTGTCAAGTTAAGTTTAGTTCTAGTTAGCTTCTCAGCTAGTATTTTCATTTTTTTGTTTCAAAAAAAAAAATGTCATATCGTGATTTTAAGAGTACTAATTTTTTTTAACAAAGATTACTCGTCAAAATTGAGCATACGATATTGTGTTTATGTTCATTTATCATAAATATCCAAAAGTATGTAATTTGATCGAAGGAAATTGTTGGAAATTGTGAAAAATCATTGACGGCCAAATTGCCGTCCATGCGAGCGGAAGTGTGACTCTAGAGGGCGCGAGCGCATGAAGGTTAAGTATGATAGATAATAAAGAATACATTAAGTAAAAATATTACAAAAAAATCTTTTGTAAACATATTAAAAACAAAAATTAGAACAGTACATAATTAGAGTGGAGTAAAAATATTATATGACAAATAAGACCAGTACATAATTAGAGTGAAATTACAATATTATGTAAAAATAATAAGAGCAAATAAATAAATAATAAGAAAAAATAATAATACATAAAATAATGTAAAAATAATAATGAATAAGATATAAAATAAAACAAGATATAAAGATATAGTTTCTTTAGCTTTTTCATTTATATGTTCCAAATTATTTTTTCGTTGATTATTTTTTCTATTAGAAGATTTTTTAATTTTCCGATATTTTTTACATTATATATCTCAGGATCTAACTGGCTGAACAGTTTCGTTAAAATCCTGTTATTGTTTCTAAGGCCGTAATTATTTTTTGGATTTTCAAACTTTAATATATTCTGTAGTTTGCTACGAGTATTTGTTATATTAGGAACTGTCTTTATTTTATTATTTACATTATAAAAGTTTTTTATTAATAGTGTATAGGTAATTTTTTGTTTTGGTAATAAAATTTTGTGTTTGATTCTTAATTGACGTTTCTGATGTTCGTTTAGAGTATTATATTTTGAAAAGATTAAATTTAATATTTTCTTTAAAAGCCTTTCAATGTTTTTCATTTCTGTTTTGGTGATATGTATCCAACAAGATAGTCCATAGTTTAATAGAGAGTCAACGAAAGCCTTGTAAAGAATAATTTTTTGTTTGAGTGGAAATAAGTTTTTAATGTGGTGAAACATGTAAGTAAAAGTGTTTAGTTTTTTTGTAATTTGTATATAATGATTTGTCCATGTGAAGTTATTGTTTATGTGAATACCTAAATATTTATATACATTTATTACATCTAGTTTACTGCAAGAGCAGTTTATTGAAAGATAGTTTTGTCTGTAACAAGAGTGTTGATGTAATTTGATTTGTGGAAGGTCCGTCAGGCTTTTGTTTTTTGTTTTAGTCAACATTAGTTTTGTTTTATCATTGTTTATGTGCATTTTGTTATCATGTGACCATTTCGTTATTTGATTAAAGTTTTCTTGTAGTCTATTCTGAGCTGTTGATAAATCTTTGTGTGTGTTCAGTATTACAAGATCATCTGCATAGGCATAGGCCGTTGATGTTTGTAGTTCTGAAAAGAGGGAATTTAAATATAGAATAAATAGAAGAGGTCCAAGATTGGAACCTTGTGGAATGCCAGACTTAATGTTATAGATCTTACTTTGTTTTGTGTTTAATTTTATTCTGAATTTTCTGTTTTTAAATAGTTTTCTATCAATTTATTGATTTTGCCTCTTATTCCTAAATTATGCAATTTCTTTACTAAGATATTGTGATTTACGCGATCGAAAGCTTTACTGAAGTCAATGAAAATTACCAAATTATATAGGCTTTTATTAAGATTATGATTTATATTTTCATTAAAGTTATTTAGAAGGTTGATAGTGCTCGAATTTCTTTGATAGGCATATTGTTCTTTTTTTAGTATGTTGTAATTTATTACATAGTTAAAAATTGTTTTTGATAGATAGGATTCTATTATTTTTGAAACGTTTGATAGAATTGAAATAGGTCTATAATTTTCTGCAATATCTGCTTTACCCTTTTTATAAATGGGAATGACTTTGGCAATTTTCCATGCTGATGGATAAATACTCGAATTGAACCTGATTTTAAACAGCTCACTTATTAGTTCTGCAAAAATCTCCTTATATTCCTTTATATCTTTTGTCTTAATATTATCAATTCCCACTGCATTTTTGGTTTTCATAATGTCAATTAAACTAATTACTTCGCTTATATTTGGTGGAAAGAATGCCATCGATTGAAGTTGACTGCTTGTGTTATCTCTGTGCTCCTTGAAATCGCAATTACAATTTTCATTGATATTTTTCAGTCTGAACGTTTTACTTAGTTTATCATTTGCTGTTTTTATACCATGCTTTTGTATGAATCTATCGATTTGTGTGTTGTCTTTTGATTTGTTTTTTTGATTTATTTCTGAATTGATAACACTCCAAATTTTTGCAGTACTGTTGTTATTAATATTTAATGTTTTATGATAATGATTGTTTTTGGTTTTTGTTTATTGGTAATGTTGATTAGTTTACTTATGATTTTGTTTGGGTCAGTTTCTATGGTATTTTTTATGTTTGTTATAAGTTTTGTAGTATTCTCTTTAAAGTAGCTTTCGTCAATTTTTGTGTTTCTTTTGTTGTTGTTTTTATGTTTTGAGTTAATGGTGTGATATTCTATTATGAGTGGATAGTGGTCAGATATATCGATTCTAATTATGTTTCCAGTTAATGTGGCGTTGTGAATTTTTGCAAAACAATGGTCTATACAAGTGGCGGAGGTATTTTTTGCCGTTTTTAATTTCTAGTTATTTCGTAGATATAATTTTTGAGGCCAAATGGTAAATAGGTTTCCAAGTATTGTAGTGTAAGTGAATCTTGCTTTAGAATGTCAATATTCATATCTCCGACAACTATGAGATCTTTACTCAAATTTGATTTATCTGTTATTTCTTTTAGGGTGTTATTTAGTTCATCTAGAAATTGTGGCTTATTAGTATGCGGTGGTTTGTAAACTGCTAAAATTGTAAGATTTTTATTATTAAATGCATTTTGGTTTTTATTTAGGTTATTTTTTAGTGTGCAGGTTATATTTTCGAAAGTAATCGTGTTTATATTTAAAGTCTCAACATTGTAGTGTTTTTTGAAATATATAATTATACCACCTCCCGTTGTATTTTTCCTTAATTTATGTAAAATATAATAATTTGGAAGGGTATAATAAGAAATTTCTTCTTCTTTTATGTTTACTTCTACTAGAATTATTGCTTCGAAACTATTTACATTGTTAATATGACTTATAAAATAATTGAAATTTGTTTTGAGGCTTCTGATATTTAAGAATAATATGTTTTCGGATTTCATTTGAGAAGTTCGAGTTTCATTATCATATTGCCATTCTTTTAAATTTTCGTAGTTGAAGAGAACTCCCCTGGTGGTGTGATCTTCCATTTTTTCTTATTTTTGACATAAATAATTCTATTCTGCAGGATAATGATTTTACAATTTGTTGAGGTCTTCTTCTTTTTCAATTTTGATAATTCTTGAGTTTTCATCTTTCCTCAAGAAAATATTATGATTTTTGGTCCATGCAAATCTGTAATTTTTTTCTTTTGAAAACATTTTCGTTTTCCAGAGGAGTTCTTTCTTTTTTAATGATAAGTTATCATTCAGATAGATTTTGCGTTCTGGATTTCAATGAAACAATCATCCAATTATATACAGAATTAAATGAAGCTGTAATAATATTTCTTGTCCTACTATAAATATTTATTTTAACTCAATGAATAAATAACTTCGATTTTAATTCTGTATTAGCTGGTTTTTCTGCGTTTTTCTTGTTTGTACATGTACGTGTATTTCTAAATACGTATCCTATTATTTCAGGAATTATTAAATTTTTTGATATTATATATTAATTTTATTTAGATGTACGAAAATATTTTGAATGCTGTTAATGTTTGCAGGAAACCACAAATTGATATAATTCTTTGCTTTGATTTTCCACTTAAGATAAGTCAGTCACGTTCATGTTAAAACATCTTTTCCACAATTGAAAGACGTAAAATTTTGTGGATTTTGAAGCCTCAAAACCTGCTACAAATGTACTTGGAGTTCTAAAACCTAAATTATTTCCATTTTTACGAATAAATGGTGTTTGAATTTTAATCACGATATTAGCTGTTAATGTATCCAAGCTTCGTGCTCCTATACCACATTCCATTGCACGAGATATATATGGTAACATTTTCATCGGGGAAGTTGAGGATAAAAAATTTTTAGGTTCGTCTGCTAATTTCATTCTACATCATACTGATAAATTCAAGATCATTTTATGTGCGCTGAAATGAATTTAGTGTTCAAAAATGAAGCCTACGCACCTGCCTACTGAATGAAAAGTTAATTAATATATATATATATAT
>JAFIDM010078953.1:0-14434 GCA_023159025.1 Thereuonema tuberculata | reverse complement strand
GCGACCTTTGACGAGCTTATCTACAGGTATAGTCTGCAAAGAAATTTCACATATTAAAACAGAAAAAAATTACAAATTTTTTAACGAGGTTTTTATTAAATGTAACATTGGAAAATTGGTGAAAATTTGCTATCTTAATTTATATAAAACTGTAGATTTTTTTTTATTTATATACTGCCTTTATATTCCCATACCCAGTCATCAATTAAGACTAAATTTTGCACAGTTATTTCTAGAATCCTATTGGTTACAACGCTTACATTTTGAATTTTTTCATTGTAGAATCCTCCAATTTCAATGTCTGTAAGATCAGACTTCTCTGTGTGACATGGAATAACACAGATAAAGCCAACCACAAGGCAGAAAGATTACATTAAATTTAGTGTATCCTTCATGTTAAAATACTCTTAAAAGATATTACATAAGTCTCTATTGGAGATGAAGGAGATTTCACAGCTATTTCAAACTCTTATTCTTTATCGGTTTGGAGTCACAGGAAGATAGTCTCATACTGATAACGATGACTGTAGGGGAAATAGAGACAATAAAAAAAAAAAAAAGACAATTATGATTAATCTGCTATCTTGAGAAGTTCTACATGAAATTATGAATTTCAGAGCTAAGTTAGTCAGCTATGATCCAAGATTACCCCACGGCAGAATATGTTTATACTACTTAATCGAACATATTATTAAGAAATGCTTAACAGACATTCAGAATGACATGGTTCCCTTAAAATGCTCTGGATTTTTAATGCCCAATGCAGACAGTTTTAACAGTTATGATTCACTGAATAGTGAAATAGTCATGGATCTCCATCTTCAACACTAGAAGGCCCATCTGTAGTCATTCTTTGACTATATGAAAGGCCTATAAGCAATATTACTAAAAAAACAACTGCCATTTTGCATATCACAACGATGTAGAATCAACTGTAACTTCATAAGTATTGTTAGTTGTATACATAAGTCGTGTGATCTGTATAAATTTAAAGGTACATGCAATTGTTTTCAACACCTTTTAGAGAGAATTATTTTACTTATACGTGGCAGTTATGGAAGTCAAGGCAATTGACTTCCATAACTATTTTTTATCTGCTAAACATGCAGCAAGACTGCAAGTCTAGAATAAACGTTTGAAAGCCTGTTTGATGTTCTTCTGATTACTGACCCAGACCACATCAGTGTTGCCAGAGTAACATCATAAGGGACAAGTGGAAAACACGTATTTGGTAATCATTGTTTAATAAGGCAATACAGTGTACACAAGGAACAAAAACGAACACAGGAATGCTCAATACACATTGCTTTCATAATTCAATATAATCTCCAAAATTGTCCACCATACATTGCCAGCAATAGGGAAGGCGAAGAATACCATTGGCTGCAAATAAATCATTAAAATGCAAAAATTAAGATGGAAAAGTGGCAAAAACCAAAGGGAAAAAAAAAAAATCACTCTAAAGGGCCCACTCCCGGAGAAACAGAAGCAGAACACACACAGGAGAAAGAAAGAAAAAAATTTTTTTTCTTTGTTTCTGTTTTTCCTTTACTTATTTTAAGCTCGCAAAACAAAAGGCCCCTCTTTCAACTTATATTTTCAGACGAGATTACCAACATCTCTATCCACAGGCAGCAATAAACAGTTTAGAAAGGAATGCTAATAATTTTTTTCCCCTTCTTCCTAGTCAAAAAGCACCCGTGAAAAAGCCTGTGCAGAACCTGCTGTGTGAGATGTGGAGTTATTGTGAAGAATGATGGGATTGGACAGCATTTCTGGATGTTTCTAATGAATGGCACAACAAAGCTGTAGAAATGACTTTTAGTACTGGACATTTAAAGTATGGCCTTCACGAACTGGGTGATACACAAGAACACCTTGACTATCATACGCCAGAATGATCGTGAGTTTCGTGGGAGATGGATTCTGTCGAACCTTGTGGCGTCGTGGTGATCCAGCATGATGCCTTCATTCGACTGATGCTTCAGTTTAGGTCATATGCACAAGCCTATGTTTCATTGATTGCAGTGATGTACTTTAGCATGTCATTCCCTTCTCGATGATATCGGTCTAGATGGCTGCGACATGTTTTGTAGTGGATCCATTTCTGTACCTCAATTAACTGATGTGGCAACCATTTGGAAGCGACCTTACACACTTTCATAAAGTTTCGCAAATTGTAAAACAACTGTAGACATTCCTGTCTGCTCAGCTAATTCCTTTACAGTCCGATCTTCATTGAAGCACTGTTCGATTACTGCCAGCGACGTAATCCGCTACATAGCAGGTTACCTGTTGATACATGTCCATGTTGGAATGCCTGAACCCACCTTGCCACTGTTCAATACGGCAAAGCATGGTCACCCAATGCTTCTCCTAGCTTTCATGAGACTCACTGGCATTTTTTCCAAGAACTGCAATTTTGACGTACGACCACTGCTTCCATCTTTGAAAGGTGCCGAAAACACACTGTCTGTGCAATACCAAACACTAACTGCAGATATACGCATTCTAAGTGGTGCCAATCAGAAGAACATCAAACAGGCTTTCAAACATACATTCTAGAACTGCAGTGTTGCCACATGTTTGGCAGATAAAAAATAGTTGCTTTGACTCCATAACGATCCATGTATTTAGTTAGAAGTCTTAACTAGCAATAAACCAGGATTAATGATAATCCTGGTAATTTGTGATGAGACTTTACATTCCTAAGAACCAAAATTTATGTCAATTTGCTTACACCAAACAATTTTTTTTTTTTTTTGGTTGAAGAAAAACTCTTGTTTTATAAAAATTAAAACGAGATTGTAATAAAAATATTATATTTATTCACTATGATGCATTTTACTTAGCATAATTGGAGGTTTAAAATCTCAACAATATAAAGTTGGTAAAAAAAAATAAATTAGTTTTTCCTGCAAACTTTCCAGATTGTATTAAATTTTCATATTTCCAAAAACAGTTCTCTGGATATTTAGAAGATAAATCTACTAAAGTACCTAAACTTTAAAAAAAAAAAAAAAAAAAAAAAATCTTCAAGAGAATGATTTTCAACCTTTTTTTATTTGATTAATTTTCATGTCACTGAGAAACTTGTACATACTAAACACTGAGTATTTTATTTTGTCATCCTATAGGTAAGACTGCATTGTTTGATGATCAAATTAAATTGTCAGCCATAGACAAACAAAACAAAATTAGTCTTATACCACAATTATAGTACAATTACATTGTAATCATATACGTTGACAAATATGTAAAAACAGCTTGAAAAGCTGAGTTGTCAAAAATAAATTAGCTTATTCCAGATATTACACGAAATGCAAAATTTTTATCCAATTAAACAATGTGTTGTGGTTAATTAAAAAAACAAAACAAAAAACTATAAGGAAAATGAATGCTGTTGCTTATTGTATTTAAATAAAAAATATAATTTCTCAAATGGGGAAGAGAATAGGTATTTTTCAAAATTCTAAATAAATTAATCAAAGTTACCTTATCTACGTTCATTTTCTTGAATGCCGCTTGTAGTATCTTAAAATTCTGAATGCATTCATGCTCCAAGTTAGTTTTAAATTTTACTTTCTTCAATAGTACTGAACCTATTTTAAAACAAAACAAAAATTAATATTAGCAAAGTTTCCTATTGGAATCAAATCAAATAAAAAGCATTATATCAGCAAAAGAGTGAATTAAAAAATACCTGGAAATAGCATGTCCATGAATTGACAATATGCAGCACCTTTAAAAATAAAACGGATTTATTGTTAGAACATTTCTCACACACCCCATATATATATATATATATAACAAGAGCTATGTAATTATTACCAATACAAGAGGAAATAAAGAAATACATTTCATTAGGTTCTAGGAAATTGCCATTTTCACTCATGCACAAGACTTTAGACAAAAAAATATGTTGGCGATATTACTGAATAAGAAAATCTGTTTTAAAAGAAATAAACCACAAATTTATCATGGAAGTTATCAGAACTTAACACAGATTCTTTAAACTACCTTGCAAGAAATTCTCAGACATTTTGAGGATACGCAGCAAGTTCTTTCAAGAAAATGACATAACTGGATACAATGAATGAAATGCAGTTAGCTACTCCTACAAGATCTTTCTCCAAGTGTTACTGAAAGGTCTCCTACAAAAACCTTAAAGAAATTGTGCAACAGCATCAGGAAGAAACATCCTGGTCTTCTGAACAATGTGTGTTCTCCTTCATGACCATGCCTGACCACATGTTGCATGCTTTCCACTGGGACATTTTGGTACATCTATTGGGCAAAATGCAAAAGTTCTACCCGTTTTTGGATATGAAAATTTGCAATGGAATTGCCCTTACACATGACATTGTAATGACGCAAATCGTCTGCCAATCAAACGCAAGGATGCCTCACATAAATGCATCGTGTCTCACAAAGTTAACAATCTCAAAAAAAAAATATCGGAGGGTGTAACATGGAACGCGAGGAGGAGCATATAAGACATTGTTTGTTATACGAGTTTGATAAAAAGAGTATGGCAGCCGCAGCTTGTCGCAATGTTTGTCAAGTTTATGGGGAGGATGCAATAGACGAAAGCACATGTCGATGGTTTCATAAATTTAGGGAACGAGACAGAAGCTGCCATAATCAGGTTAGGAGTGGACGGCCATCACACATTGGAGAGGACGATATTGACCAAGCTACAAGGAACAGTCCGAACCCAACCGCGCAAGAATTAGCAGAGACCTTCAACGTACACCGGACAACGGTCGAGAGACGGCTGGTTAAGTGGGTTTTACGAGAAAGTTGGATCGTTGGGTTCCACATAACCTGACAGCTAATCAACGGGATGAGCGAATCACCACCTGTGTTTCCTTGCTTTCCCGGTACAAAAATGACCCATTCTTGACATGAAATGAGAAGTGGGTTATGTACCGTAACGTAAAGCGTCGTAGGACTGTGTGTCGCCCTTCTGATCTGCCTGCATCGACTTAAAAAGCTGAACTTCATCTCAAGAAGGTGTTATTGAGTGTGAGGTGGGATGTGCAGGGAATAATTAACTGGGAGGTCCTACCACTCAACCAAACCATCAATGCTGCCTTCTACTGTCTACAGTTCGATAGGCTGCATTCAAATTTGGTAGCAAAGCGGCCAGGTCTCATCAATCGTCGCGGTGTTATCCTTCATCACGATAACACCAGGCCACATGATCCTGTCATCACTCGCCAAAAGCTACTGGGCTTTGGTTGGGAGGTTTTACCCCACCCTCTCTATTCTCCTGACTTGGCACCAACTGACTATCACCTATTTCGTGCGTTGAACAATTCCTTCAGTCAGAAAATCTTTGATGATCTTGATGCTGTGAAAACTGCCATCCAAGACTTTTTTGACTAGAAACCGCTGGAATTTTACCGCCATAGGATTCATCTCCTACCAGAAAGATGGCAAGAGGTCCTAGCAATGGGGATTATGCACAATAATAGGTACTGTTCATTTTGAGTTTATTTGCTCTTCTTTATGGGTAATAAAAACGGGTAGAACTTTTGCACTCACCCAATACATGCAGTCCGGATTTGGCTCCCTGTGATTTCCATCTGTTCCTTGCCTTAAATGTTTAGCACACATCAGGTCAACAATTTCAAGTGCAATGAAAAAGTCCAATATGATGCAAAAAAGTGGCTACAACAGCATGGACCTCACTTTTATATGGCTGGGATGGACAAACTGATCAAACATTTTGACAAATGTATAAATCTTCAAGAAAAATAGTGTATCTGTGCCACAATAAGAGCACCATCTCATTTTCTTCCAATAAAGGTTTGCTTTTCGTACACAAGCTTTATAATATTCTTTTGATCTACCTATGTAATTTCAGTTTACATTAGAAGTTACTGTATTGCTGAGCTCTGGAATTAAAAGAGTTCGTTCAGCAAAATCTCAAATTTCTTCAAAATTAATACAAAACCATTAAAGCCAATGAGCTAGCCATCAATTACTGCTCAATTAAAAATCATAATTTTTTTATATTAAAAAAATATTCCTTTCTATATTGTAGAGATATTCTTGCTTTTTTCAGATAACAGTTATTGTTTTCCTTAGAGCGGCATGGTGAATATAGGAATACAGCTAGCCTGCATGTCCTTTAAAAAAACAAATCCTCGTGCAACCTTTTCCTTTTCTCAATTTCCCATTTTTATAGCCTGTTTAGAGTAGTTACCCCAAACTTCAGCATTGTTTCCTTCTTTTTTTAATCTCTTAAAATACTACAAGCTTACCAAATTTAATCAAAGTCTATAATATAGAGCACTGGTCAGCAACCTGCGACCCGTTTTGGTGCGGCCCGCGAGGCATCTTAAGATTTTCCTTTTTTTTTGGTCGTTAAAATAAGATTTTCCTTTTTGGCTGAAGTGCGGCCCGCAGTAATCCCCACATAAAATATTTGGCCCTCTTACAACAAAAGGTTGCCGACCCCTGATATAGAGGGTTTGCAAGTGATTGATTTGATATAGACTTAATCGATCCATCAAAATTACACGCTTACAGCAAACTCTGGTATTACACATAAGAAAACTTATCTGTAAATTTTTTAACAAATGGGTATAAAATAGAATACAAATTTGCCAAAATTGTCATATACGATGCTTATATCAGAAAAGCTCTATGCTAATATACGTACTCTGAAAGTAATGAATATCATCATAATATTAGTATTTATAAATTTTGGTTAACATCTTCCAAGATAAAATAACTTTCCAGTTTTTAGATAAATATATTAATTTAAATATACCAGAAATAAATAACGTCAGATTTAAATATTTTTCTTTCTCTTTTAGTACACCTATTCGCAATTATGTTCCTTTTATATTAAAAATTCACAAAAGAATTAATTTTAAAATTGAACAAAACTTACAGAACCAGGAGTTTCAGGGGGAAAAAAGTAATTGAGTTACAGAAAAATTCGGAATTTTTCTGTTCATCATTAACTTAAAACAAAAGCATGCATTTAAAGCCACTGCAAAGTTGCTGAGGTTGGGGTGGAGGGAATGAATGGATAAAAACAAGTGTAGGGATAAACATTCATTTCTTTTTAAAATGCAATAGAAGACTTCACACCAGATAAAGCAGTTCCAGGCTATCATTTTGTGTAATTAATAACAGCTCTCAACAAACTTATATTTCCTGAATGCTACTCCACCCAGTATGTTAAAACTGCTTCTGTGCAACCAACCAAAGGCCAATTCATTACGTAATAAATTATTGTCCGAGTGAGGAAATACAAATTAAATAATAAGCAACTGTAACCTTGTTTCAATTTTCCCTTAATAAAATATCATCAGATAAGAAATCCTAGTAAGCCAAGTTACCACTGAAGATCAGGAAAAGAATTCTGATAAATAATTATACAAGAATAAATCAAAACAGAAAATCCTATATAATTTTATTATTATTTATTTACTTATTAATATGATGCTTTTAACAAATTGTAAGAAAGGGAATTTATTCCCAGGGCATAGGGATTTATTCTTAATTTCATTTAACATTGTTGCGTAAGAAATTTCAAGGAAACCAAATTTCACTTAAAATTTATTCTTATAATCATAGGGGGAAAAAATAATCAAGGGTTTATAATTCTAATTTTGCTTATTCATGTGATTAAGTAGTTTTCATTTATTCACAATTATTTCAACTCTTTAAAAAATCCAGCATTAAACATTTGTTGAAATCTAACCCTTTCTTTGATTATATTTCAAAATTTAGAAGTTATTTAAAAATATTTTATTATTTTATTTTACTGAAAGTTGTCAAAAACACGAGTTACAGACAAAACAACTCTTGGTTGCATATTTTTATTTATTTTTTATTAGGAGTAGCTTAGATGAGATCCAAATGATGAGCAATAGTCTATTTAAGACCTTAACACAAATTCACAACTGAATCAAGCGAGTTAAAAAAAATCATTAACATTCCTTAGTGCTTCCACTCAAGCAGTATTGAACAGATAGTGAAGCTCATCTGCTCACACGACAAATCTTAAATTCAATTGGAGTTAAATCTATCAAATAAACCTTAATTACAGAATTTATTCTTTTTTTTTTTTTTTATAATGCAAATCCATGGAAGGTTTAATTGGCAACAAAGGCTTGCACAGAAATAGTTTCAGTAACTCCAGTTAAGCAAAATACATGCAAAGATTTCTTTAGATTATTCCATTTAAAGATGCAGTTATTATAATTGATAATTAGACGAAGCTTTTTTTTTTTTTTTTTTTTTAAAAATCTCTACATTATGTTTTAAAATTTCTTGATTTCTTATTAATTGCAAAATGTAAATGATTTCTGTACACATATCCTCCATACAGAAAACCTAACGCATTCCATGATTATTAATCTTAAAAGGCAATGTTTGAATCTCAAATTCCAGTAACTTAATAGTAGGAAATCTATGTAAAAATTCTAGATATTGAAACTAAATCTTTATACAAGTTCCATGAAACGTCAAAAAAATCTTTCAAAAATAGATCAAATTAATCTATGGGACTGATGTTGCAACTATCCAAAAACAATGCCATACAACTAGAGGCATTTATGGTTGCAATTACTGAACATCTTACTGAAAATATTAGCTTCAGAAATAAATCAAATTACTTTACATAGCCTTGGGGCTTGGGCAGTAAGACTGAAAAACATGAATAGACAGGCAAGGAGGAAACAAAAAGTAATAACCTGCAATCCTCTGTATCAATCAACTAAACCAACAGAGTGTAACTTAGTCAATGGAACCTTAAAACTACTTGATAAAAAAGACAAGAGAGAGAGAGAAAAAAAAATTGATAATTTCTAACCATGGAAACAAAATATTTTAGTTGCAAAAAATCCTAAGCAAAAGATTATAGAAATAACCAAAACTTTAAAACAGAAATAATGATTTCTTTTTAAGTTGACAAAAAGATTCATTTTTAAAATTAACCCATCAAAAATCATAATTCAATAATATATATAAATAATATCAATTATAAGAAATTTCATGTATGTTATTTAAACATTTATAAAATTATCAACTATTTCCTAAAACGAGCAACAAAATTGTCCGAGAAAGTAATTTTAAGTTGCTTTTTTTTTTTTCATTAATATTCGGATTATAATGAATTATACCTATTCATGTAGTCCAACCACGATATCTTAATGGTCAGAAAAGAACCCCACGTGATTGTGACATATCTATTTTTTAGCCAATAACAAGCAAGAGCACCTCAGAACACAGGGCTTCAAAAATATGCAATACTGACGAATTCGCTTGTAACGAGCTCCGATTTAACAAGGAAATCAGAAATACTTGGTTGGTACAATGTTAAGTCTATGGGGGCATAACTCGCTTTTAACGAGCAAACCCCCGGTTATAATAAACAATATTTTTGTGATTCATAAAATTTCTATTGACTTCCACCGCTTCAGCTCAGCTAATCCTTTCTTGGAAAAATTCCTTTAACCTTCCGCAGTCAACCAAAAGTTGGTGACAAATCATAAATCCTGTGAACATGTAATGGCAACCTTTTTCATCTCGTGGAGTGCACGTGCGAGGACATGGGAAAACGTTACATCAACATGCATTACATGCAATTGCTTCCATAAGGCTGGATCGGCCATTTCTCAAGAGGGGCAAATCAATGAGAAAGAAGATGAAGAAATAGACTACTTGGAAAATTTGGAAATGAGTGGAGAAGAATTTGAAAATTATGTATATGTTGATGCCAATGTTATCACTTCCGAGTTAACTACTCCCGAGGATATTGTAGCAAATTTCAGAATTTCACAAGCTAAAGCAGATGAAAAAAATAATGAAAGCGACGATGATAACGACAAAGATGAAGAATTTCAAGCTGAACAACCCCCAACATACTTAATGGCTTTTGAGTGCGCAGAAAAACTTCAAACTTTTTTCGAAGCCAGGGGTGCAAATGACTATGTTTTTCGTGCCATGAGTCTTCTCCGAAGAGCAATAACACAAGAAAGAGATAAAAAGACAGTTCAAAGCAAATTAACCAGCTTCTTTTGTACTGTACAGAAATAAAAAATAAATAAAGTATATATAAAATAGTAAGTATGTATGAATTTTTATGATTTTTTCACGAACCCGGTTTTTTTACGTGCACTCAATTATAACGAGCAAATATCGCGGTCCGTTTGCGCTCATAATAAGCGAGTTTGACTGTATTTAAAAGAAATACATAAAACTTAAATATAACATTTAAATCTTATATTGAAAGCAGTCAATTAACAACAAATAGTGCAGCATTTCCTTTAAGCATATATTAAAGCTATTTTTTTGTTTTGTTTTATAGCTGTAATGTAACATCCTTCGGAACCTCTTAAGAAAGGCTAGTGCTGATGTCATGGTCGGACTATAGTGGTACATAGCATGATCAGATATATTAAACTACAATGAAGGCAGATTGTACTTCAAATCAAATATGAATGGATTAATAAATATTGTACACCACTACTAAGGGTCAATGTAATTAGTATTAGTCTTAACTAATTCATACAGTGCTTTTTGCTGGAAAAGTATAAAGAATATTAACTGTTTAATTGCAAATATGATACCCACATTTATCTATTCAATTCCAAAGACTGCATATCTAAAATAATATGATTTTTACCTTATAACTTTCAAATATTTTCGAAGCAGAAATTGAAGTATAAGTACACGTCGCTTAACGTCCAGGTTCCGTTCAGTCCAATAGGATGTTAGGCAAACTGAACGTTGTGCAAATTATATGGAAACAAACCTATATACCATACTTATATAGATGCTTATACTTATTACATAAATAGCTGCAATACTGCACTGTATTTCAACTAACTAATACAATTCTGTATTGTAATACACTAACACAGCAGACAATAAAGCAATCTCGGTAAAAGTCTAGTTAAAGGCACCCTGGAAGTCGATCGGATGAAATCTGTTTGGAAGGCTAATGAATGGGAAAAATTTTTGAAAGGGCCAAATTTGTTTCCAAATTATACAATACATACATACTGCAGCTCAGCAGACCTAATCTACCCTAACCTACAGCTAACTGTAGTAAACGAATCGGTCCTACGGACCTCATTAGCATGAAAGTTGTTTTGAAGGCCGTACGAGGGGTGCCGGATACTAGACTTTAGCCGCAATCTCTTACATAGTTTAACGAAATGTCTGTGTCTAACGCCCTTCTTCTGAGTTTGGGAAATAATTTTAATTTCCTGTGAAAATAGAAATAATTTGTACAATGAAATGTCTGCGACAGAAATCGAACCTGCAATCTTCTGATCCAAAGTCAGACATCTTATCCATTAGGCCACAGGACTACATTCAAATTATTATTGTTAAGTATTCTTATCAGTCCCTCTGTGTCTGTCACACAATGAGAGAAAAGCCAGAGAAAAAAAAAAAAACTCGTTAATTTTAGCCTAATACAATTACAGGCCAGACAAGCATTACAGTACACATTTCCTTAAAAGAAAAATAAAGACTTTTAAGGACTAAAAAAACAAAAACAAAAAATAAGGACCTCTAAACGCCTTTGGGGGCCCGGAGCGTCCCGCTCCAATTCAACAACCCAAAAAAAGAGTAAAAAGTAAGGAATTTTTAAAAATGGGGCATAAAAATAAGGACTTGCAAGGACCCGTACACACCCTGCATTAGACGCAGAAGCTCACCCTGAGTGACAAACTGAAGAGTTGTTAAGAGACATTTCTCAACACGATTGAAGAAATTAAAAATATTTAAACACAGAAAAAAAAAAACTTCTACTCAAAATACCCTATCTTAACTAAAAGCCATCACATTGTTCTCCCATCCATGTCGACGGGACAGATACTCTAGTATCAGTAGTAATTGGTCAAGAGGATCTGGGTAACGGAACTTCCCCTAAAGGAAACAGGAGGTTTGGGACAGTACCACCCCAA
Organism: Thereuonema tuberculata; assembly: GCA_023159025.1. Lineage (NCBI taxonomy): Eukaryota > Metazoa > Arthropoda > Chilopoda > Scutigeromorpha > Scutigeridae > Thereuonema > Thereuonema tuberculata. The sequence continues at coordinate 2,489 of JAFIDM010078953.1, read as the reverse complement.
AGGCCAAAGTGTTAAATTAGTCTGAATTAAAAAATGTGGTATATATTCTGTACTTATCACGAATAGAGCTGTAGTTTTCAAACATCAATGTGCAAAGTTAATTAATGTTGAGTGAATTTGGATGAAGTTGGGGTAATACTGTAAGCTTTTGTGTTAAAATGTTATTATAATTCACACTAACAATTATGTACTTATACTAAATTACAGTACTGAACAGGAAATGATTTTTCTTATTTTTATAATTTACACTTTTTTTATTATTTTTTTTAGTTTTTAAACATTCTGTAAATCTCTTATTAGAAAGCACATTAACAGGGTGTCTACTGAATCTCAAACAAAAAATTTAAGGACAATTCCCGAACATTTAAGGACATTAAAACTTGTATCGTATCGTAAAATATTTAAAATACCCCAATCCTATTTTAACAACCGGAAAAAAAAAAAAACACCAAACCCTGACATCATGCTCAAAATTTAAGGATATAGTCCGATTTTCCCATACATTTCATGCCAAACGAAATTTCCCGTACAATTCCCGGTTGGTAGACACCCTGATTAATGATTATGCTATGATACTACTTAATGCGCTATTATTATTTTATTAAATTGTCAAACTTTTTTTTGTAGAAACTTTCTTCAGGATCAGGATTTTCGACTTTAGGGGCCCTCAAATATATATGCGAAAGGATATTAATCAATGCATATCTGTAGCTGCCTACAGTACGACTATCATTCTAATATTTGGAAAACTATCTTGAAGTCAGTCTTACAAAGAATGGACAATATGAGGGAATGCATCCACTCTGCAGAAGAATACTGCAATTCTGACATTCCTGAAATTGCATCCAACAAATAACGGATATCTACAGAAAATTTCAATATCTAAATATATTTCAGATCTCTAACTTAAAGCACTGTTGATCAGAAAACAGGTGCAACCAATACTAGACAGTGAATTTTGACAAATAAAGAGTACAACCTGTTAAATCCTGAAAAATGTTTTTAATCATCAAAATGTGACAGTTGCACGAGGTGACAATCTTACTAAAACTGAAATGAGTCATCTAGCAAGGAAGTTAAACTTCTGTGTAGCAGATAGATTAATTAAAATACATTTTGAATCTAAAAATTTTCCATACACTATATAAAATTCATTTTGAATATTCAACTTCATGCTACATTTCTCAAAGTGGGAGAACTTCGATAAAATGCATTATATTAACATTTTTCAGTTTCTTTTTGCTTTACTAGTTTTTCAATTGCATGGCTCTCCACCCTTATTCATGAAATAATTGTTAGACCCCCTTTTCCTTTTACTTCTTTGATTTATCAAATACACAAGACACTTATAAAGGTGGTTCTAAAATGATCTTAATCGGCTTGCATTACTTGTCAAACAATTTGAATAACAGATGTAATCACTGTGATAACTCAGAATACCAATACCCCAGAACACCAAATTTGGACAAAATATTTGGGGGGGGGGGGCTGCTTTTTTTTTGGCTTCCTAGCCTTCTTTAATAAGGCTACAGTATTCCTTCAAGACATAAAGCTATCCAGACAGCCAAGATCTTGTGGTTAATTTAGATACATAAAACACTGCAGCGCCCAATAGCAGTTAAATATATAACGATTACCTTGAATTGAAAAAGTAATGAAATTGAAAAAGAGAAAGGGGAAGAAATTGGGGGACAGACAGGAATTAAATGATGAACTTTGAAATTAAGGTTGTTACAAGACTTTGATCCTCTTATCATGTTAGACTATCTGGAAGTTCTTGAGGTTTAGAGTCAAAAGCATATTGCTCCTTAAAGTTGAGTTATGTCAACTTATTAATATGGCTTCACTGCTCAAAAGCTTATGCGTTTTAAACTTTCGATTATTGTAGTAAAGCCATTTACTTACACTGTCTTTTGCACGTATTTTGAAAGGTAGGTGTTGCTATCCGTTAGCAACCCTTCCTATTTATTTTTTTATATATTCCCTCAACATCCATCAATGAACAATCACAGCAGACAATTTAAGTCATTGATCTAAAGATAGCATGAAGCAAGATAGCACCCCTTGATGACCAAATCACTATTGAAGTATCCGCCTGCAAATTTTGTTTGCTTTGGATTATTAAATGGTTTTTTTTTTTTTTACCTAGGAGTAAAAAAAAACAAAAACAAAAAAAAAAACCCTCACTATGAAAGAGATTAAATATTTATTTTTAACTTACTGATTAAAGGGTTAATACATCATGTTGCTAATGTCATGTGACCTCACAGCAAGAACTGGTGCTGAGAGATTTGAGTTTTTGGTGACCAGAATGGAAGGTTCTACATAAAGCTCTAAGGAATCAATAAATTTGCATTAAGCAATTAAATGATGCTATTATAAGAGTTTTACGTGCATATACTGTAACATGAAAAATGGGAATAAAATAAATGCACAACAGTTTGCTTTCAATACTTGAGCTATCATCGACGGGAATCTGGGACAGCTGT
>JAFIDM010078952.1:0-30512 GCA_023159025.1 Thereuonema tuberculata | reverse complement strand
TAGAGTGGAAGTCTGCGCAAGATTCTGCGATGACAAGAAATCAGCATCTGTAAAAAAAAATAAAGAAAAAAAAATAATTTGGGAATTGTTTGGAAGGATGGAAAAAGAAAACAGATGTGGGAGGGGTTATGGGGGGGGGGGGGTAGGGGAAAAAATTTTTTTCCTTTTTTGGGTGTATTAAACGTGAAAATTTAAATCTTTCTCTTTTTTGCTGAAACCATAGCAATATATTGTTCTAACTGATATTGAGTCGTTATAACAGTCGGGGTCAGATAAAATAAACAATGATTCTTTGCATTTACGAATGAGTTCATTAGTTTCGTGAGCCAAAATCACTGGGTTATCGAATTCGATCCTACGTCCAGTTTCCAGAATATGTTTAAGCGTTAAGTAATTAAGATCATTAGTACGAAGTATTGATTAATACGTGTTTGGAAGGGTTGCAATGTTTCCCCAATATACCTGCAATGGGAACCAAGGCATTTAAGCGCATAAATTACACATTTAGGGTTATCATTTACTTGTCTGACCTTATTATTATTAGTTGAACCCAAAGTGGATTTAATGGATGAAGTTAAGCAGATTCCGAGAGGTCGGAGCATTTTTGATAATGCCGGAAACACGGAGCTATGAAAAGGCACTGTACAAAAATAACATTATGATTATTTAATTTATTGGAAGGGTTGTAAATACCTCGAATTGCAGAAGTTATAAATTTTTCTAGGAACGATCGTGGATAATTATTTGCACGGAGAATATCCTGGATAATGCAAAGTTCAGCTTCAAAGAGATCGTAGAAACTGGAGATATTGAAAGCCCTGATTACAGCCATGTTGACGATATTAATTTTGAACGAAAATGGTCATTGCGAATCATAATTTAGTGTGAGATCGCAAGAAACAGGTTTCATGTAAACTTGGGTAGCGAAATACGATTCTTTACTTGTGATCAATACGTCAAGGAAGGGGATAGCATTGTTACTTTCGAATTCTATTTTAAACCTAATACAGGGATGAATTTCATCAAGAATGTCCTTTAAGCCTAATGGAATGGAGCTATCAGCGTAAAATAATAAATCATCCACATATCGGCAGTACAAAGGGGTATGAAGTTCTCCATTATCGAAAATATAAAATGCTGTTTCTTCGATAAAGATCATACAAAACTCTGCTATAATAGCAGAGGCGGAGAGTTCCATAAATAAACCAGCTGTTTGTCTAAAGAAGGCTGTATTAAATTCAAAAAATTGCACTTTGAACAATGCTTCAATTAACGGTAAAATCCTTGAAATTGCTAATGCGGTTATATTACCGGCCTGCGAAGATTTTCCGGCAAAAGTAATTGTGTGTGATATATGTTACATGTAGTGTCCTTATGTAAAAAATAATACCAGTTGTTTCATATCACGTACAGATTTCTCATAAATCCGTCTCATGTGTGTGCTAATTCAGCTATTTGGCATATTTTAACATGAAGTTAGGTGATCAGGACAAGAATTTCGCACCCCATATTGTGTGTAAAACGTGTGTAGAAAACCTGCGGCAATGTATAAAGGGTTGTTGCCATCAATGCCATTCGGAATCCCAATGGTTTGGCGGGAACAAACAAATCACTTTGACGACTGTTATTTTTGTGTATGTAAAGTGTCCGGATTCAATATGAAAAACAAAAAGCTCATTGTGTATCCCTGCGTTCCATCTGACATAACCCCGTACCCCATGGACCCGATATTCCTGTCCCAAAATCACCAATACAGTTACCAGACAGGGACAGGGATCGTCACTGGTTAGTGTCTGAGTGGCCCAAGAGGAAACAGTTCGTGTCTGGAGAAAAAAACATTGTAAATCGTTCATTAATTGATCCTCAAAGTGTGTTATTGCCTCCCTTTACATATTAAATTGGGAATTACGAAGCAGTATGTGAAGAGTTTTGATAGTAGTAGTCCCTGCTTTCGGTACCTCTGTCACTACTGAGGAACACAAACACAAATCAACACAGCGTTCATTCACATCAAAGTGCAGCAAACAATAGTGTTCTTGAAGTGAGATTCATACATTCTAGCAATGAACATGTTCCTTTTTTGTATATTCGTTGCAATTTGATCATGTTCCGTTAAAATTAGATATATTCTCTATTATGGTGTTTTCTATCGAAATTACAGCAATGTGTAAAATTTGGATTTCAAATAGCAAAAAAACTGTACGTGATAGGCAAAAACGGTTTACATATTTGAACTCAGCATACCTAAATTAGGGTAAATCAGCTCTTTAACCTTTTGCCGGAGAAAAATTTTTTTTTTTCGCAGGCCGGTTATGCTTGGACAACAAATATTGAAAAGCTTTCCAAATTAAATCAAACGAAATAGAAGTGTATAAGGAGTCCACATCTAATGAAAAAAAGGCATATGTATCAGTCAGTGGCGTATATAGAATATATTTTCGGGGGGGGGGCCAAGATTAATATAATTAAGTAAAAACCTCATAGAAACCTATCTGTTCAACCAAAAAAAAAAAAAAAAAACAAAACGATGGAAACCTATATGTTCAACCAAAAAAAAAAAAAAAAGTAAAACGTTGAGAGGACATATCTTCATTATTTCGGGGGGGCCAGGGCCCCCTCGGCCCTCCCCTTATATACACCCCTGGTATCAGTATAAGAAAGGGATCTAAGTTTGCCTATAAATTCTTTACTGTTGGCAATAGAAAATTAACGACGCTCTCCCGGGTCGATGTCACCACTTCGTCTTCATTTAAAACACTGTTTCTTCCCGAATCGAAGTTTGTTGCCGTGTTTACGTTTCTCTCATGACAAGTTTGTATAATACGCACACACACACGTATAATTCACGGAGATTAAAACCTCGCCTCCCGAGGCCTGGACACGAACACACCGCTTAGCTTGAGCCCCGTGCGCTCTCTCTTATCCTAAAACTACACTGTCCGCCGTTTGTAAGAGTTTCCAAAATTAAAAATAAAAATTAAAATTAAAAAAATATGGAAGTGCGATGATCTATGGAATTACATGGTCACTACTGATCGGTGTGTCACCTCCGACGCTGATCATTCTTCTCCCCGCTCTCTCACACACCAGAAGCTTCTCTGCCTCGTTTTCCCGCCGAAACTAAAATGTGATTTTCGACTAACCAATCGGAAATCGGCAAATCACACATGTGACCCAACCATTTTCTCTACTGTGAGTTTTCAGACATATCTGTTTTCTCACGAGAATTCAAGTTTTTTTCAACAACAGATCACGTGGCTTTGAAGAATAAACGAAACATTGTTTCCACTCCGTTTCCGCTAGGAAAACACTAACTTTTGATTTAACAATATAATAGATTTAGAATGATAAAATTCAAAATTTCCCCTTATTATACAGACACACTCCAATTAATGAATCATTATACATATTACTATTTATATAAATCCAACAGTATTCAGTAAATACTACAAATACAAAGATTATTACCCAACTAATTAAATTTTCATCTCCACCAAAATAATCGTCACTAAGCGTTAAAATCGCAACGTGACACTGGGCGGTCTAGATGGCGGTCTGTCGTTGCGGCCAGTGTGCCTGTTCCCCGGTTCGAATCCCGGTCGTGGCATGGATGTTTCTTTCTTCTTCTGTTTCTCCTTCTGTCCGTTCCTGCGGGTGTCACTTGATGCCGTCTTCTGTGGCGTACTCTGAACAATGTTTTCTCAGTTAGAGGCATCATATCTCGGCCCTTGTTGTTGGCCTAAAAAATGATGATTAATCTACGAACCCGAGCATTTTTTTTAAAAAAAAATTAGAAGACGTTGCGAAGCATTGTGATTGGTTTACCAATCGCTTTCCCTACCTTGTTAGAAATCGAAAAAGTATGATCCACTCTGTATGTCAACCGAATGTTGTTACGATATGTCCAATACATTCCTCGCTAGAGGGCTCTGAAAGCCCTATGTTATTTTATGCCCCCCGGTGTGTTTGTATTCTTTGGACATTAAAATAAAATCATCATTCTAACCTGCTCACAGGTTATTCCGGATTCTGAAAATAGTCCCGGATCTTGTAAATAATCGTGAAAATGTGTGTGTATGTGGTATTTTTCCTTGGCTGTTAAAGTAATTGTTTGGTTATAAAAATTCAATGTTCCGGACTGACGATGACGTCGGAAAAATCTGGAAACCCTAAGTATAAATCAAGTTCGTAATTGTGAATATGTTAAAGTGCTACAAATAAAGCTGAATTTCTTGCATAAAAATGATCCTGATGAAGCCTTCGGAACAAAGTCTAACGGGAGACATTTCGTTCTGTGGATGCAGAAATATAAGCAAACAGTTTTCATTCCACAACATTCTGTTTCCTAGCAGTTTTATGTTGTATGTACCATAGAACTAAATATTGTAACTTAAGGAATTCTGCAATAATCACTTATTAACTTATTTTGATATAATGTCTCATTGTATCAGATCAAAATAAATGACGATGGTTGCTGCGGCATGATGCGGGATTTCTTTTCCACCATCACATTTGTAAATATATATTACAAAGCAGATGATAACTTACTTCTAGCGGGTCTTTCATATTCTAACAAATTTCTCGGTTTCTTTAAATATAGAAAAACCTTATAGGTTCATTATTGAGATGAAGTCTTATAAAATTTAAGCCTCAGGCTGGTACCTGATAAGACGGAGTGTAATTGTTTTCTTGTAATTATACAGATAGTTATTAATGGTAGATAAGTTATTAATGAAATATCTTAGACAATTAGCATTGAAATGGAAATTTTGAGCTTAAAATGTTAGTAATCTAAATATGAACTTAAAGTTAATGTCATTTGCGTTTGATGTATCATTCAGATCAATTTGGACAAAATTTAACTTTAGTTAAAACATGCAAAAAATTACTAAATAGTTATTGTTAAACAAATATAATGACCTATTTTAAATTAAAATATAACTTTCTGATAGATAAATACTTTCTTGTTTTCAACTATAGCGATAACTATTGCCTTTCACGCCTTCTAATTGACCGTTAATATGGGAAAATCTCGCTGAGGAGACCTAAAAAGACGAAACAGCTGTCCTAGATTCCCGTTGACGATAGTTGAGGCCATGAGTGAATTGTGCAATCTCATTATTGCTTTTTACATTTTAGTTTGTGCACGTTAAACTATCCCATGTATAACAATTTCAAAATTTGTTTTAATTTAAATAGCAGGAAAAAATAGAAATTAATAATTGTGGCCAAATTTCTGAATTCCAATGGTAAGTTCATACTTTAAAAAAAATCATAACCTTCATTTATTATGGCAAACATTTAAAGTCAATAGAGCCAACCAGAGACATCTATAAATTTATAATTATTAATAAAAAAAGTTATATATTGAAAACTAAAGAAATTATCACAATTCTACATTTGTTTTTGCCGAAAATGTGTACCTTTCGTATGAATAGATATTTTGTTTTATTTCATTCACGTTTCTACAACATAAGTATCTGTGTTTAGTAATTAGGCTGTTGAAAAGGTTTTTTTTTTTTTAATTATAAAATATACGTCTAATAACTTAATTTAAAAAGGAATCTAAGAAAGCAGTTTATTAAAAGTTTATTAAAAATTCTTTGAATTTTTAGATTTAAGCATTGAGATGCCCAAAGTTCGAAGCTTCAGTTGAACGCTTGAAACAAATGTTTTTGAGTTTTCTGTTTTTATTGTCATTTTTGCTTTCTGCTGATGTTATTTTAATAATTATTTCTATTTTTATAATTAAAATTCGTTTGTTTTAAAGGAACTAACTGCTTAAAAGAAATGTGAAGCGATAAATAAATTTTATTGTAATTGGTGATAATATGAATTTTCAGAACGTATCTAAATGGAATAAAGGTCACTGTATTTCTGAAATATCTGCCGCTACTGTATCGCAAGAAATCAGTGCGTTATCGGAAAAAATACAATTGATGACACGAAAATTTTTTAGTTCATCTGAACTTTATAATATCTCGAAAACATGAAAATTAACTCATTACTAATTAGATGAAGTTGTGAGTTAATTGATATTTACATTATAATAAAAACAAATACCTGTTTCTAAAGTGTTGCTTCGAAAATAATTTCCGTAATTTAAAATAATTCATACTAGCAGTTGATGAGAAATTTATTAGAAAAACATTTGATTTTTATATTTAGATTTTTCGATGCTCTGCCATGAACAAAGCTTAATTAGTATTAAAACAAAAGATGTTTTTTTGTTTTTTTTTCAAATTTATCTGTTTTCTTTTCAATACTTTTTTCTTTATGTCCATCACGTTTTTAAAGAGAATTTCTACATTGACTACAAAATTCCTTAAAATACAATAACTGCTTAAAAGTAAATCCAAAGCTTTGAATAAATCTGATGTCAAACTAGAGTTGCTTGAATTTTTAATGACGTATCTAAAAGGAAGAAAAACTACTTTGTTCATCAAGTCTTTGTACATGGAAGTGTATCGGAAGAAATCATTCTGTATCATGAAGCCTAAATCAGAGAATTTTCAATAATTTGTTAGTTTAAAACAGAGAAATTGCCATTTCCACTGCACTTCTTCGAATATACTTTCTCAGCCTTTCTCTCCATCTGTCGTTGCTTCTATGGGTTAGTACAATAGATCGGCGATTGCAGTGTTTGGCTCCCCTGCCACCCATATAACATATCGACTTCACAAGAACAGAAAACAGATGTTTTTGTTTTAAAATCCAAATAAAATACCTTAACATTTGGTAATAGTTTCATTTCAAAAAAGAAAGAAAAATTAGACTAAGAGTATATTAACATAAGAAACTATATATAGAGGATAGAGTGTCGATATTCAATTTTTCGATATTAATCATTATATATTGTAAATGCTATATAACTATAAAATATTAAAAATAAATTAATTTTTTTAGTAAGATTTCATTGAATGATCGAATCGGTATTTCTCAGGAAGTAAGTGTATTGCGTATCTTCAGAACCTCATGTTCCTGAGTTTTATTTGTTGTTTTTTTAAATCTAAGTATGTTGTATCCAAATATATATATATATATAGATGTAAATCTAGTATATCTAAATAAATCGAAACCGCATGTGGCACTCTGTAGATTAGATTAGATTAGATTAGATTAATAGTGGGATCAGGGTTCTAGACCCGTGCACGTCAACCTAAAAGATTTTATTGTGCTCCCATTTTCGCGTTGTTAGGGAGTTCCGATACCAGTGTACTTTGTAAGTTCCAGTATCTTACTTCCCAAAGTTGCGTCAAATTCATCTCCCGGGTGTTTACCCTCAAATACCCTTCTTTTCATAAAGTCTAAGGATTCGCAGTCAAGGATTAAATGCTTGGCTGTCTCCGGCGACTGCCCTAATAATCTGCAGCTGATGTCTTCTTGAAGTAGCCGTGTCCAGTAATAAATGCAATGGCTAATTGAAGATTAAATCTGTCAAATCTAATCAAGAACCTTGTAAACGGAATTAAGGGTCCTTGCACTAGTTTTTCCCCAAGATTTGGCCAGGAAAGAGATTCCATCTTAGTTTGTGTTCTTTTTTGGCTCAATTGTGCATTGTGCTCTTAGCTAGAGACCAGCTAATTCCACAAGCTGGTTCTGGACCAATGAAGGGAGTTTCAGCCCCCTCTTTTGCTAATTGGTCCGCTTTTTCATTCCCATCGAACACCCTATGTCTTGGAATCTATCCCATTGTCACTATTTAAATCCATCCCATTAGTTGGACAAGAGCACAAAGTGTTTGGTGGCATTCCCATACCAATTTAGATGCCATGTCATCGGCATCCAGCGCTCTAAGAACAGCTTGACTATCCGAAAGAATGGAAATGTTTGCATTCTTGTAGCCTTTTAAAAGCCCAAGTTAAGCACATTCCAAAATAGCTATAATTTCTGCCTGGAAAATAGTGCAATGACTTCCCAGGCTACCTTTTATATCCCGAATCCAGCTTTATGATTAATTAAAGAAACATCTGTGTACCAGACGAGTTTCTTAGTCGAGGATTATTCTTCCTGGTCTCCCAAAGTAACCGTAATTTAATGGTCACAGTTTATGGTTTTGTAAATACTAATGTTCTCTTCATTACGTCCGAAGACATATCGAGATCTGCAAATAACTTTGTCAGGTTGTTATTGATTTTGGTATGACTTTAAAAAGATCAACCATGTCTCAAAAAACCTGTTTGTTGTAACTGGTAGATTGTTTTCCAAGCTTCTAGCTGTAAGAACAAATCTAGAGGTGTAAGGTCCCCAGTTTGACCCGATGTCACGGCTTGTCGGAAGGAGCACCCATTTGGCCTTAAGAATGACATTGTCTAGATGTGCATTCCAGTTCAGTTTTTGGTCCAAGGTCACGCCGAGGAACTTTACTGACTCCGAAGCTTCCAACTGGACTCCATTCAACTTGACTCTGCTTAATGCTTAGTAGGATTTATGTTTAGTTGGAGTTCATTTGAGTAAACAAATCGATATTTCCGTTGACAAAGTTCAGTCGAGATCGTATTTTGAGAACCATAAAGGACAATAAACAACTGCTATTTTTGCATAAAAATGACTCTCGTGAAGCCTCCGGGATGCAATTTGTTGGGACACTGCTCGTCCTAAGGTTGCAGAGAGGCCTGTGGCCAGTTTCCATTCTATATATTTTCTATGATACCTATGCTAAAGCCTGAGATCATCCTATTACTCTCCATCTTGGTTCGTAACGTAAATGACATCTTCTATTCATTCTTGAAAATACAGCAATCTCAATTTTCTTCAAACAAGACGAAATCACGAATTGAAGCGACTGCAGAAATGAGCTATCTCAATATTTTTTATTTTTTATTATTTTAATTCTAGTAAGTAAAATAATTGCATTGATGAAATGTCATTATTGCAATTTAAGAGAATTGGCAAGTTGCTGCCGTAAATTGCGATTTAAGGCTAAGTTCAATTAGAGCGGATGATTTTTTTTTCATTTATAACTTACTATTGGAATTCAGAAATTTGGTCACAATTATTAATTTCTAAGTTTATCTTTTCTGCTATTTAAATTTAAAAAAAAGATTAAACTGATTGTACGTGGGAGAATTTAACGTGCAAAAAATGAAGCGTAAAAAGCTAAGTAAAGAGATTGTACAATTTACTGACGCCCTCAACTATCGTCAACTGGAATCTAGGACAGCTGTTTCGTCGTTTTAGGACTCCTCCGCAAGATTTACCCATATTGACGGTCAACTTGCGGGCGTGAAAGGCAATAGTCCTCGCTATAGTTTAAAACAAGAAAGTGTTTATTATACAGAAATTTTATATTTTAATTTAAAAATATATTCATTACATTTGTTGTATTTATTTGATAAAATAATATGCCCGAATAAACATAAAAAAAAATCAATAAGGCACAAAAGAAATTCAAAAGATTGCGCCCCTGAGATTTCATTGGTGGGAGTCTGAGACGTCCGTTTCTTCCTTTTTATGTTGTAAAAGGCGCCTCAAACGCCTGTCCAGGACTGTAGAGGGACACTTTAACTTTTTATGTTCATATTATAATCTTTATAAACTTTTTTTAAATAAATACTATTTTGATTAAGATAGGATATAATTATTTTAGTATTTTCAGACTTTTATTTTTTTTAAATTTTAAATTTGTTATTATTTTTAATTTTGTTATCAATGAAAATATCTGAGTAACCATTTTTCTTTAAAAGGTTGGTCATGATTTTTATTTTTTCTTTCTATGTGTTTTCATTACTAGTATTACAGTACAGTCTTTTCAAGAAATTTTCTATGATATTCTTTTTAATATTAATATTAATTTTATTTAATATTAACAGGCCATAGCCTGAGTTATAATTTAAAATATGATCAATTTGATATTCCTTCATATGATGTTCTATTATTATTTTTTTAATATCTTTAATCAGTTTGACATTAAACATTTTTTTTTCTTTATTAGTTTCCAATTCTCTTTTAAATTTAAAGTTTTTTTTTATTTAAATTTCTTTAAAATATACCAAATTTTCGCAAAGAACCGTACCATATGCTTAAAATATCGTCGACGTCTCTGTAATATTCAAAATTGTGTTTATTATGATATTTTTTCCATTGTGAATTTTAAAAGTGAAAAATAAATTGCAAAGAGTACCCGAATTCGGGGAACCCATGGGAAAATATTTACTTTGTTTGTATATTTTGTTGTTATGTTCGAAAAAAGTATTTTGAGTTACAAACTCAACCATTTCTTTAAACAATTTTTCATCTCAGCTATGTTTTAACAAATCTTCTCTATCAACAAAAGTATGTTTGTCCAAAATCAACATGGTTTCATCTACCGGTACATTGGTATACATATTTTCGATGTCCAATGCAATAAGATATAATTTCTTTTTATTATGTTTGTTAAAACATTCTAATTTATCATTCAAATCTTTCATATATATCGTATATTTTTGATGATTACTTCTTCTTTTGGCATTTTAAAATTCTTCATCCAAAATAAAATGTGTCCTTTATTCATATTCATTCTGATTGAATAAAGGACACATAATGGATAATAATGTAAAAATTTTGTACAAACCAACAATAGATTTTAATTACTAAGATTATTATTATTTGTTGGGATTTTATAATAGTCTTTATTTTCTGTATTCTTTTAATAATTGAATTGTACCTTAGTGATATATTTTTGTAAAAACAACTAAACTTATTGATTCACGTGTTTTTCAAATTTGTTATGCTTGAAAAAAAGAGAGGGCGGAATACTTCTCGAAAATTTGTAATTTTAGTATTTAAAATATATATATTTAAATACTGTGATGTGCTTACTGGAGTCTTATAAATACTACTTATTAAGAGTTCCACTCTCTTAAAATAAAACTTTATTGTATTCATGAACTGTTTCACTATTATTGTACTTATAATTTATTGTATTTTAATTTAAAGTGAAATGAATACTAGAGCTTCTTAAATTTATTATTGTATTTTTCACGAACTGATTATTTACATGACAGATTGTTTTATTAATTTTTGTCACTAACTGTTTTTTTTATTTATTGTACTTATTATTTTAACTTAATTAATGTACTTCACGAACTTTATTGAATCTAAGAGATTGTTTGAGTTTCTTAAATTTCTTATTATATTGAAATTCTTTTTGTAAATTGAATTCAGAGGATATAGGATAAGTCTTTTATCCCTATCCTCGTACAATTGATAAAGTCTGTTCGCTTAGAAAAGACGAAATATTTAGATTCAAATGTTGTCTAAAAGATATTTTTTGTCGTTTTTATCAATGTAATGAAGATTTTGAAGTTTCTCGTGTTATATCTGTCTTTGAACTTGGCAAATCTGCTTTTTTAAAAGTAGGAGATTTTCACAGTTATTTGGGTTTCTCTTAAAGCTTTCTATAACGTTTTCCTAGATACACTATCATATGCAGAAAAGAAAAAAACCATTACACTAAGAGTATATTAAGGTAAGAAAGTATGCAGATGACATTCAGTACGATATTACTTTTTTTTTTCTATTAACTATGTAGTGAATGATACATAACCATGAAATCGGGCAAGTAATTAAGTGTAGTAGGATTTGGTTAAAGATACTTCCATTGATAATGTCAAGAAATGTAAAATGAATCTCTTCATCCAAGATTATCTTTTTGAGAACCTTAAAGGGACATTATAGTTGGTATTCTTGCATAAATATGACCATTGTGAAGCCTTCAGAGACGCTGATCGTCGTATGGATGCAGAGAGGTCTGATGCCACTTCTATATGTTTCCTATAATGTCTATGGTAAAGCCTCAATTATCCTATTACTCTCCATCTCGTTTCTTCTCGTAAATTTTTAAACTTGAGTCATTTTTAAAAATAAGGCAATCTCGATTTTCTTCAAATAAGACGCAATCAAGAATTGAAGGGATGCAGAAATCGTGATTTTGTTAATTTTTATTGTTTTAATAGTAGTAAGTAAAAAAAAAATTGCATTCTTGAATTTGTAGTTGAAGAGAATGGCCGTAAATTGTGACGTAAGACTCAGATTGGAAATATCGCGTTGCTTATAGGCATCAATCCCTCTTTGGGTATATTTAACTGATGATTCCTAAGAAGGTTGTTGTAGTTAGTAATGTGTTAAGTTTTCTGTTTCCGAGAGCTCATAATGTTCAGATACACTGAGAAATTATTTCTGTTTGAAGTATTTGTGGTATTGGCGGTAAAATAATTAAACATAAAAACTTTTCACCTCACTAGCTTGTTGTTTAATTAACTTTTCAATTATATTCAGCAGAGTCAATTATACTATTAATAGGCAAAAAACAGATGGGTGTGTGTGTGTGTCATCAAAGTGGAGAGGGCGGGGAGAATCGGAGAGAGAGACTATTTTAAAGTACATTTTTAATTTTGTTAGTGTATTTTCAATTTTAAAAATACCTTAATAAATGTCGTTTTGAAAAGAAAAATTAGTTGATTTAATTAATGTTGGTGAAATAATTTCTACTCCCCTGTAAGGCATTGTCGGGCACTCTCTTATAGGCTCAATTTGGAGGAGACTATTATTTTAGGGCAGGAGGTTAACTTTGTCGCCGAAATTGCCAGGAAAGCATGTGGATATTAAAAATCAAGAATAGTATACGATGGTCTTTCACAGTATTAAAAAATTGTGGTATTTGTTAAACTTCCGTGAATATTTAACGGGTTGCAACTAGTTGTATATAAGTCGTTCCTCGTAATCTGATGTGATATTCGTTCATAAAGACGATATTTAACACTATTCGCAATAATACCAAGACTAATTTAATATAAAGTTGAGTTAAACTGTTCTTATTACTTCTTTATAAATAAATACATTATAATGTTATTAACGTATTGCATTAAACACTGCACAGTATGATTTTACACCAAGTAAAATTCTCATACTTTAGGCCTAGGACTATCTAGCCCTTAGGCGTATTTAGGACTTTTTCTTAATAACTAATAAATGTCACACTATGATGAAATACTTATCCCAGTCCGTTACAGGAATCAGTTCCTTGCTTTACGAATTAAGATGATCCATTTCATCAAGGTAAGTTTTTTTTTCTTCGAAATCAATTCTTTTGTTTTTTCTCCAGCTTAGTATCAAATTGAATTTCCATAATTATTTACAAGATAAGATTTGTTTGATTATCGGGGTAAATATCAACATAAATACATATTTTTTTTTTCAAATTATACATTTACCAGAGTATTCTCTTAGTATTGCAGAGTGTTCTCGTCCGATGTTTCAGAATTACCTTCAGATATTCCAGAAAGAAAGTGACCTTTCATCCTTTTAGATACGTCCTGAAAAATCAAATCCACCCCCCCCCCCTCTTAGTTTGAATCAGAATTATCCAAAGCTTTAGTTTTCCTTGTAAGCAATTAGTTTATTTAAAAGAATAGGATTTTAGTAAACGATGTCAAAATACTGATGTAAAAATATGATCGAGAAAAAGCAAATAAACAAAAAATAACAAATAAACATAATAAAAAAAACTTCATAAACAAAGAAAAACGAAGCTTCGAACGATTTACATCACCTTCGAACTTCAGGCATCCAAATGCTTAAATCTAGAAATTCAATGATTTTTGAATAAACTTCTAATCAATTGCTTTTTTAAAATTGTTTTAAAATTTAGTAGCATTAGATGAATATTTTTTTAAGGAACACTTTCAAAAGTGGTAAGTGTCTTTATTTATCAACCTAATGTTGTAGAAACGAGAATGAAATAAATGAATATATCTCTCTCCAAGAAAGGACCAGATTTTCGGCAGAATGAATGTTAGAATTGGCTATAATTCTTTCCATTTTAAAAAGCATTAGAGATGATGATTTTTTTAAAATTAAGAACTGACCGATCGAATTCAGACATTTTGTTCCAATATACTTTCACAGCCTTTCTCTCCATCTGTCGTTACTTCTTTGGGTTAGTACAATAGATCTGCAGTCGCAGTGCTTCGTTTCCATGCCACCCACATTCAAAACATTACATATTCACTTAACAAGAATAGAAAACATGTGTTTTTATTTTTAAATCCAAACAAAAAACTTTAACATTTGATAATTGTTTCATTTCAAAAAAGAAAGAAAAATTAGACTAAGAGTATATTAACCTACGAAACTATATAGATGATAGAAAGACGATATTCAACTTTTCGCTATTAACCATTATACATGGTAAATGGTCTATAACTGTGAAATCGGGAAAATAATTTTTTTTTTTTTTTTATCATTTCATTGGATCGTCGAATCGATATTTCAGAAAGTAAGTGATTGTTGTAATTGTCAAAAGACGCAATTGTTATATTTATTGGAAATAAACACAAGGAAATGAAAGCTAAATCAATGAGCAGAACAGTCGTGCCGGCGTGGCTGAGCGGTCGAGACGGCGGTCTGCCGCTGCGGCCAGTATGCCTGTTCCCCGGTTAAAATCCCGGTCGTGGCATGGATGTTTCTTTCATCTTCTATATCTCCTATGGCCCTATGGCCTACCCTGAAGAACGCTCCCTCAGTTAGATCTTTTAACTGATATATCATATCTCGCCCCTTGTTGTTGGCCTAAAGAAAGGTGATTAATCTACGAACCCGGTCATTTTTAAAAAAAAAAAAAAAAAGATTAGAAGACGTTGTGAAGCATTATGATTGGTTTACCAATCGCTTTCCCTACCTTGTTAGAAATCGAAAACGTATGTTCCACTCTGTATGTCAATCGAATGCTGTTACGATTCGTCCAATACATTCCTCGCTAGAGGGCTCTGAAAACCTCATGTTATTTTATGCCCACCCGGTGTGTTTGTATTCTTTGGACATTAAAATACAATCATCATTCTAACCTGCTCACAGGTTATTCCGGATTCTGAAAATAATCCCGGATTTTGTAAGTAATCTTGAAAATGTGTGTGTATGTGGTATTTTTCCTTGGCTTTTAAAGTAATTGTTTGTTTATAAAAATTCAATGTCCCGGACTGACGATGACGTCGGAAAAATCTGGAAACCCTAAGTATAAATCAAGTTCATAGTTGTGAATATGTTAAAGGGATACAAACAGAGCTGAACTTCTTGCATAAAAATGACCCTGATGAAGACTTCGGAACAAAGTCTAACGGGAGACATTTCGTTCCGTGGATGCAGAAATATAAGCAAACAGTTTTCATTCCACAACATTCTGTTTCCTAGCAGTTATATGTCATATGTACCGTAGAACTAAATATCGTCACTTAAAAAATTCTGCAATAATCACTAATTAACTTATTTTGATATAATGTCTAATTGTATCGGATCAAAATAAATGACGATGGTTGTTACGGCATGAAGCAGGATTTCTTTTCCACCATCACATTTGTAAATACAGTATTACAAAGCAGATGGTAACTAACTTCTAGCGGATCTTTCATATTCTAACAAATTTCTCGGTTTCTTTAAATATGGTAAAACCTTATAGATTCATTATTGAGATGAAGTCTTATAAAATTTAAGCCTCAGGCTGGTACCTGATAAGACGGAGTATATTTTTTTTCTTGTAATTATACAGATAGTTATTAATGGAAGATAAGGTATTAATGAAATATCTTAGACAATTAGCATTGAAATGGAAATTTTGAGCTTAAAATGTTAGTAATCTAAATATGAACTTAAAGTTAATGTCATTTGCGTTTGATGTATCATGCAGAAAAATTTGGACAAAATTTAACTTTAGTTAAAGCATTCAAAGAATAAGTAAATAGTTATTGTTAAACAAATAAAATAATTTGTCCTAATTTAAAAAGCAGAAAAAAATAGAAATGTATAATTGTGGACAAATTTCTGAATTCCAATATTAAGTTCATACATTGAAAAAAATCATAACCTCCAATTATTATATCAAACATTTAAAGTCAATAGAGCTCTGAACCAGAGTCATCTATAAATTTATAATTATTAAGAAAAAAAGTTATATATTAAAAACTATAGAAGTTATCACAATTTACATTTGTTTTTGCCGAAAATCTGTACCTTTCGTGTGAATAGATATTTCGTTTTATTTCATTCACGTTTCTACAAGATAAGTATCTGTGTTTCCTAATTTAGTCTCTTTTAAAACTGTTTTTTTTTTTTTAATTATAAAATATACATCTAATATTACTTAACTTAAAAAGAAATCTTGAAAAGCAGTTTATTAGAAATTTATTAAAAATTCTTTGAATTTTTAGATTTAAGCATTGAGATGCCCTAAGTTCGACGCTTCCGTCAATCACTAGAAACAAATGTTTTTGATTTTTTTGTCTTTTGTTTATTTTAATTTTTGCTTTCTACCGATGCTATTTTTAATCAGTATTTCTATTTTCATGATTAAAATTCGTTTGTTTTAAAGGAACTAATTGATTAAAATAAAATGTGAAGCGATAAGTAATTTTTATTGTAATTGGTGGTAATATGAATTTTCAGAACGTATCTAAATGGAATAAAGGTCACTTTGTTTCTGAAATATCTGCCACTACTGTATCGCATGAAATCAGTGCGTTAGCCAACAGGGAGGCATTAATCCGTTGATAATTTTTTAGTTCATCTGAACATTATAATATCTCGAAAACATGAAAATTAACTTATTACTAATTAGATGAAGTTGTGAGTTAATTGATATTTACATTAACATAAATAATAACAATTACCTGGTTTGAAAGTGTTGCTTCGAAATTAATTTGCGTAATTTAAAATTATTCTTACTAGCAGTTGATGAGAAATTTATTAGATTATATTTAGATTTTTCGATGCTCTGCCATGAATGAAGCTTATTTAGGATTAAAACACTATTAAATCTGATTCAAACTAGAGTTGCTTGAATTTTTAATGACGTATCTAAAAGGAAGATAAACTACTTTGTTCATCCAAGTCTTTGTATATGGAAGTGTATCGGAAGAAATCATTGTGTATCATGAAGCCTAAATCAGAGAATCTATATTACTAAAATCTTTTATTTCTCTGTCTGTCTGTCTGTGTGTCTGTCTGTCCGGCGCAGTTTTCTGTGAGAATGAAAAATAGAAAGAATTTTTTCAATGAAACATCCGCGACAGGAATCGAACCTGCAACCTTCTGATCCGAAGTCAGACATCTTACCCATTAGGCCATGGGAACTTCAACTCTCTCCATATTGCTTTTTTGACTTATCTGTCAAAACTGAACTGACTTTGACTGAAAAGTAACAATTGTAATTAAAAAGAAAGTCAAAAAAGAAAGACACAGTACATCATTAGGTAGAATACTGAGAAATGAGTATTTGTAACTTAAAAACCACTGAAAAGTATCAATTGGAATTGGATAAACGAGATGAAGGAGAGTGTCGATAACATCAATCGAATGATAAGTCTAAGAATACAAGGAGAGACTACAGAGCATATAATACAAGTGCGAATAAAATTGACACTTCTGATAATCCATCACACGAACATCTCTATATGCCCAAGTGTCTGAACGCATTGAATCTCAGCGGAATTCCTCAACATCGTTTGTCATTGAAGATTGGATCTTCAATAATATTGTTGCGAAATATCAATCCCAAGTTTGCATACTGCAATGGAACTCAACTTAAATGCTGTTCATTCGATAATGATCTCATAGAAACCGAAATTATAACAGAACTCACAAAGTAGATTTTGTTTTCATCCATAGGATGTCTAAGGAACCATGCGGTAATCTACTTCCATTCAATTTCACAAGAAAACAATTTCCGATCAGACCTTATGCGATATTTATCAATAAAGCTCAAGGACAAACTCTAAATAAAGTTGCCATATAATTGGAAAACGCTGTCTGAACTCACATACAACTTTAGGTCTTTGAGTCACAATTCAACAGAATTTGGTTATCTTCACTCTAAAGAATACTCACAATCAATTTGTTGCGAAGAATTTCGTATACAAGCTATGATCTTCATTTATCATCTATATCAACTAACGTCCATCTGAAATCTCTTCTTCAAATATCTATATCGAACAATCTGATGGCCTAGCTAATAGATATAGATAATTTTCACTATTTGTAACTCAAAAACCACTGAAAAGTATCAATTGGAATTGGATAAAAAAAGAACAGAAAAAAAAATAATCACTATTTCTATTAGGTAGAATACTGAAAAATCGCTATTCGTTACTCAAAAACAATCACTATTTCTAACTCAAAAACCACTGTAAAGTATCAATGGAAATAAAAAAAAGAGACTCAAGAAAGAAAGAAGCACTATTTCTATTAAGTAGAATACTGAAAGCTCACTATTTGTAGCTCAAAAGCGACTGAAAATTGTATCTATATTACGAAAATCTTTTATTTCTCATTCGATCCGGTGCAATTATTGTAATTTACAAAAATAGAAATAATTTCTATAAGTTATCTACTGGAATCCAACATGCAACCTTCTGCTCCCTAGTTAGACGTCTTAAGCATTAGACCACAAGGATTACATTCTAATCTCTATAAAAAATAAAAATATATCACAGATATATGATTCACACGCTGATTCTAAAAGCAGTCGTGAATTGAGAGAATATATACATCAAAAATTAAAATAAAAAAAACTTTAAAAAAATTTTAGTTTTATTTTACTTGATGTAATTTGTGTGTGTGTGTGTGTTTTTAATAAATAACAAATTGTTTTCCGTTACATACGCGAGGCTTCCGGAGCGAAGCGACGGGTAGCCGACTAGTTTTCAATAATTTGTTAGTTTAAAACAGAGCAATTGCCATTTCTCGGAAATTACAATTTCCACTGCACTTCTTCGAATATACTTTCTCAGCCTTTCTCTTCATCTGTCGTTGCCTCTATGGGTTAGTACAATAGATCGGCGATCGCAGTGCTTGGCTCCCCTGCCACCCACATAACATATTGACTTAACAAGAACAGAAAACAGATGTTTTTGTTTTAAAATCCAAATAAAATACCTTAACATTTGGTAATAGTTTCATTAATTATTAACCTATGAAACAACATAGATGATAGGAAGTCGATATTCAATTTTGCGCTATTAACCATTATACATGGTACATGGTATATAACTGTGAAATCGGGAAAATAAATTTATTTTTTATGTAAGATTTCATTGGATCATCGAATCGGTATTTCTCAGAAAGTAAGTAATTGTTGTAATTGTTAAAATACGCAATTGTTGGGCTTATTGGAAATAAACACAAGGAAATGAAAGCTATATTCATGAGCTGGATAGCAGTGCCGGCGTGGCCGCTGATACGAGATAAATAGTTTATTCTCTGGCCGTAAAAAATAAAGAAAAATAAAAGACCACGCTCTGATCACTAGTTAACACGTTGTGAAAAATATTTATATTCACTGTGTAGTAATAATAAAACAAATTAAGTTTAAGAACCGTCACGGCTCTGCTACCAAATAAAGCGTAATGATTTAATTTGTGTCTGAACCAAAATCTCAGATCACCAACCAAAACTTAAGTATATATATAACTATATAAACTATATAAAATAAGTATAAAAAAGTATATAAAAAAACAATATAAAAAAACAATATAAAAAAAGCAAAAAAGTATATATAAAAAAAATTAAAAAAAAAAAAAGATAAAAAATAAAAACTTAAAAAAGAATATTTACAATAAAAAAGAGCAAATTTTCTTTTTATAATGCGTTTTAATATTTCTAAATTTTAGTCTAGTTTCAAAATTTAACACCAGATGCTGCTGATGACGTGAATGTTATTCGAACTTTTGCATTCATAGAAACGGTTTTTTGAAATTTGTATTGGGATTTTAAATTTCAGAAAACTGTCCAGTTTATATATATATAATAATAATAATAATAACAACACACAATGCTTTGTTGATAAATTCGGTAATTCCAACAGATTACTAATTAAGGAAAAAAAAATTATTCAAAAGTTGGTAATTAACAAACAGTAATTCACAATAAACTTGTCAATGCAATGTAACAATGGTATAAACTTAAGATATATTCTCACAGATAGTTTGTGTCACTTTTATGAGAATAGTCTGATCGAAAATAGATTTTAAATCAGATTTTCTGACTGTAAAGTTTGTCTGAAAAATTCACTCCCTGATTTAACCCTCCAAAGGAAATCTTACTGACAGTTTCGGCGATCTGTCCTGATTATACTGGCACAAAATATTGGATAGCTCCGCCAAAGTTCACTAAATTGTTCATGTCAAGGTATCCACATAAACACAAAGAAACACAGCACATTCTTTTTTACTTCGTGAACATTTCTTACTAACATTAGCTGCTCAATGTATCCCGAGCCATCTTTGGGGGCGTGCGACTTTTCTTAATAACTGACAGATATCCAAGAAGCCGACGCTGTGTTAAGAAGAACAAAATCTCAATGTATCCAGAGATAAGCGCACCACACGATGAAATACCAGTCTCCCATTAACTGAGCTTAGGGAAAGTCAGACAAAACTATATTGCTTCAGCCAAAATTGTCAATCCTCTCCGGCTAAAGGAAACACGTCCTTGTCTTCCGACACTCCACGGCAAGACTGATTCAGGAATTTCAAGAATGCATTTTATAGGCATGATGACGTAAACAACGTTTTACCAATGGCCCTTCAAGAAATAAGGAGTGACTTGAAACTTCAAATGACATCACTATAAACCCCGTACAGAAACAAAATGGTGAAACCTTTTCACCAGCACAAAATTCGTTCCAAATAAAAGCAAAATTACATATAATAATCTATATCATCATTTATAGATAAAAATTATAAAGGTTACATAAGGTGGTAGGGTTCAAGAATATATATAAAAATAATGATGAATAAAAAGTTTTAATGTGGAAAACCTGCCGTTTCAAGATTAATTAGAAAACAGAGGGAAGAGATAAAAAAACATGGCGGATCATGCGAGAAAGAAAACAAGGCAAAGGTGACTTTGCCTTAACTAAGTGACATAACCACACAGAATAGCGTAATAGAAAAATAGGAAAAGAAAAATAAAATTTCTTCTTCTATTTTTCTATGACGCAATTCTGGAAAAAGAGGAAAGGAAAAAGAAAAGTCCTTAACAGTAAGTTCTTACTTCAAAAAAAAATCATAACCTCCAATTATTATTTCAAACATTTAAAGTCAATAGAGCTCTAAACCAGAGACATCTATAAATTTATAATTATAAAAAAAAAAGTTATATATTAAAAGCTATAGAAGTTATCGCGATTCTACATTTGTTTTTGCCGAAAATGTGTACCTTTCGTATGAATACATATTTCGTTTATTCCATTCACGTTTCTACAACATAATAATAATAACAACATAATAATATACAACATAATTTAATAATAATTGAGGCCGTGAGTGAATTGTGCAATCTCATTATTGCTTTTTACATTTTAGTTTGTGCACGTTAAACTCTCCCATGTATAACAATTTAAAAATTTGTTTTAATTTAAATAGCAGAAAAAAATAGAAATTTATAATTGTGGCCAAATTTCTGAATTCCAATGATAAGTTCATACTTTAACATAAGTATCTGTGTTTAGTAATTTAACCTGTTGAAAAGTATTTTTTTTTAAATGATAAAATATACATCTAATATTACTTAACTTAAAAAGGAATCTTAAAAAGCAGTTTATTAGAAGTTTATTAAAAATTCTTTGAATTTTTAGATTTTAACATTGAGATGCCCTATAAGTTCGAAGCTTCCGTAAATCGCTTGAACCAAATGTTTTTGAGTTTTCTCTCTTTTAGTTAAAAATATGTTTTACGTGCTATTTCTTAAATTATATAATTAGCCTACTAAAATTGCACTTACTTTTCTTGGATTAATATCATTTAAAAAACGACGTTTCGGAGTCCCATTTTTTCCCGGACCCCCTTATCAAGTTTTTAAAAATTCAATTTAAAATTATCCACCCTTACATAAGGAACATGCTCCCTGTCGGGTTTCGTCAGTTAAAAGAGAGTCAGGTGTTTCCTTTCACCCTTTATAATCATGGTTGCCCTGGTGGCTATTTTGACAAGTAAATGACTTTGTCGTCTGCTACGAAAACAAAAGCGCTATAAACCATATTCGAGGACATTTTTTGTGGAAAGATCTTGGTTATAACTGTGCATGGTCCTAATTACACAGGATTCAAAAAATTCTCTTAGGTATTTTGACCTTCTTATGCCAAATACACTAATATCTTTGGTTTCTATTGAATGCCCCGTAATTTTGCAGTGCTTTGCTGTGCTATAGTTTTCGTTACCGTTTTTTATTGCAGTACTATGTTCCTTTACTCGCGCTTCCAATTTACGCTTAGAATTTCCAACATATAGACATTTATTTTCTTTTCCCATGTTAGAGGTGCATTTAATGCCATATATGGTACCTTGCAACTTTAAACATTCCTCGTTAGAGAGCTTTATACTTTTCCTATTCAGAAAGGAGCCTATGGTATTCGTTGGTCTGCAGGCCACCCCTATACCTGCGTTAGTAAGTACAGGTTTTAGTTTTTTCAATATGCCTTTGTCATACTTGAGTGAGACGAAATTACGAGTTTTTTTTTCTTTCTTTTCATTTTTTCTATTAACACCCATAGGTTGGATACCTCTTGATTTGGCATGTCTTTCCTTAAAAAATGCTTTGAAACATTGTTCTATAAATCTTTCCGGGAAAGCATTATCCCGAAAAATCTTTTTAATGGTTTCCAATTCCTTTTGGCGTGTTTCATGAGTGGAACATATTTTCAACGCTCTGGTAATTGCCATATAAATAGAGTTTCTTTTATATGTAATAGGTACCGAGCTGCAGAAATTAATTGTAATAAGGGCATCGTTTTTTTTCCTATATACCGATGTTACGAATTGATCATTTTGTTTACATATCAGGACATCCAAGAACGGCATCTTTCCATCTTCTTCTTTTTCCATTATATATTGTATTTCCGGAGAAATACTGTTAAAATCTGAGAGAATTCCATCGATATAATGATTGTTTACTATCAGTAATGCGTCATCGACGTATCTGCAAAAGAAATGCACATTATGGTAAACATTGTCGATTGTCATGATTTTATGTTCAATGTAATTTAGTACAGTTTCGGCCAACATTGCCGATGATGGTAGCCCCATGAAAGTGCCAGAGGCTTGTAGATAGCATCTGCCATTAAAGGTGAAAAACTGTATATGATATAATAGATCTATCATCTGTTGTAGTTTCCTAATGTCTATGAAATGCGCTCCCTGATCATACTCACATTTCTTTTTAT
Organism: Thereuonema tuberculata; assembly: GCA_023159025.1. Taxonomy (NCBI): domain Eukaryota; kingdom Metazoa; phylum Arthropoda; class Chilopoda; order Scutigeromorpha; family Scutigeridae; genus Thereuonema; species Thereuonema tuberculata. The sequence continues at coordinate 7,321 of JAFIDM010078952.1, read as the reverse complement.
ATACAAACCCAATGGCTTGATTCACAATAGACGGAGTAAGGGAAGTATATAAATTAACATTGTCCAATGAAATCAAACTGGTGTTGGGAATTACCTGGTGGGCGGCAAAGAAATCCACGACCGGTTCTCTATTCTTAATAGCAAACTTTGATCGGAAATTTATTTTTTTAAGCAATTTCTCTATTTCTTTAGAAATAACCATAATGGTTTTTCCTCTACAATTAATAATCGGTCTTGTTTTATAAAGCCTACCTTCTTTTTCTTTATGAACCTTCGGTAACCCTTTGAACTGGGGAACCTTGTTGTTTTTTGCTAAGCACTCCTTTGTAATTACTTCATCTATTAACCCATAACCTTCTGCTTTTTTTTTTTTATTATGAATTTCCCCAATAATTTCGGCTTCATTCATGTTTAAGGCGCAGAAGCCCGCTTGATTACTGATAAATGTTTCACACATTTCAATATAATCAAGGGTATTTAATACTACAACCGCCCCTCCTTTGTCAGCTTGTGTAAAAATGATATCATTATTTAGTTTCTGAAGTCGACCTAATTCTTCGCATTGTATTTCATTTAATGTACATTCGGTCCTTTTTTTAAATTTCATACCTCCGATTATCCTTCCTACTCTTCGTCTAATCTCCGATCTGAACCTCGGTTCAGGAATGAACCTAATCTGGGATTCCAGGTTAGTAAGGACATCTATGCGATTAATTTTCTCGTTTCCCATATTAAATTTTAATCCTTTGCTAAGTATAACTTCCTGTGTCGGAGTGAGCTGAATATCACTATCGTTTATTACCTTAATACCGTCTCATTAAACCCAGTATGCTCCGATGACATCGATTTCATGTATCCTAGTTTTGGGCAATGCCTGATTGTAATGGCTGTCCTGGTTCTAAACGCTGTTTTTGCACCTTCAATCAAAATAAAACAGTAATCATTATGATCCATATTCTTTTCCAAGTTTTTAGAGATTTTTTTTATTTTGCCAATAATTCTAAATTTGCAATTGTGTGATTCTGTGATTCTTTCGCATACCAATAGTTTTTGAATCTTATCTCTAAAGAACAGGATATTCCTATTATTAGAGGGGACCCTTATCCGACAACCTGGTGGAATAAATGCCTCTTTTTTACATATATTGTTATAGATGGCCGCTGCTTTTGCTGCTTCAAATTTCTTGTGGAGTTTAAGGAAACATCTAATCTCTCTTTTTCTCTCTTTTGTTTATTGGAATTTTTGCTTCCTATCGATGCTATTTTTAATCAGTATTTCTATTTTTATAATTAAAATTTGTTTGTTTTAAAGGAACTAATTGCTTACGAGAAATGTAAAGCGATAAGTAATTTTTATTGTAATTGGTGGTAATATGAATTTTCCGAACGTATCTAAATGGAATAAAGGTCACTTTGTTTACGAAATATCTACCGCTACTGTATCGCAAGAAATCAGTGCATCAGCATGCTGCCAGGATTGATTACAATAATTTTTTAGTTCATCTGAACATTATAATATCTCGAAAACATAAAAATTAACTCATTACTAATTAGATGAAGTTGTGAGTTAATTGATATTACATTATAATAAATAAAAACAATTACCTGGTTTGAAAGTGTTGCTTCTAAAATAATTTGCATAATTTAAATTAATTCTTACCAACAGTTGATATAGATGCTCTTCCATGAACGAAGCTTATTTAGGATTCAAACAAAAGATGATTTTTTTTTTTTTTTTCAAATTTCTCTATTTTCTTTTCAATACTTTTTTCTTTCTGTCCATCACGTTTTTAAAGAGAATTTCTATATTGATTACAAATTCATTAAAATACAATAACTGTTTAAAAGTAAATCCAAGGTTTTGAATAAATCTGATTCAAACTAGAGTTGCTTGAATTTTTAATGACATATCTAAAAGTAAGAAAAACTACTTTGTTCATCAAGTCTTTGTACATGGAAGTGTATCGGAAGAAATCATTCTATATCATGAAGCCTAAATCAGAGAATTTTCAATAATTTCTTAGTTTAAAACAGAGCAATTGCCATTTCTTGGAAATTGCATTTTCCACTGCATTTCTTCGAATATACTTTCTCAGCCTTTCTCACCATCTGTCGTTGTCTCTATGGTTAGTACAATAGATCAGCGATCGCAGTGTTTGGCTCCCCTGCCACCCACACAACATAGTGATTTCACAAGAACAGAAAACAGATGTTTTTGTTTTAAAATCCAAATAAAATACCTTAACATTTGGTAATAGTTTCATTAATTATTAACCTACGAAACTATATAGATGATAGAAAGTCGATATTCAATTTTGCGCTGTTAACCATTATACATGGTACATGGTATATAACTGTGAAATCGGGAAAATAAATTTATTTTTTATGTAAGATTTCATTGGATCATCGAATCGGTATTTCTCAGAAAGTAAGTGATTGTTGTAATTGTTAAAATACGCAATTGTTGGGTTTATTGGAAATAAACACAAGGAAATGAAAGCTATATTCATGAGCTGGATAGCAGTGCCGGCGTGGCCGCTGATACGAGATAAATAGTTTATTCTCTGGCCGTAAAAAATAAAGAAAAATAAAAGACCACGCTCTGATCACCAGTTAACACGTTGTGAAAAATATTTGTATTCACTGTGTAGTAATAATAAAATTAAATTAAGATTAAGAACCGTCACGGCTCTGCTACCAAATAAAGCATAATGATTTAATTTGTGTCTGAACCAAAATCTTAGATCACCAACCAAAACTTAAATTACCGTATATGCTCCAATAGCGGCCCCGGCGTTTATTTGCAAAAATAGCCTCTGCTCCCGGCGCTTAATAAGACCGGCTGCTATTAGAGGCCGGCCATTATTAACAAAAACCTTCAGAACGCAATATTTTTACACATAAATACCGGCTAATATTACAAACAGCTACTTTATTTGAATTTTACATGCTACATAAGACTGTTAATGATAAATGGCAATGTCTTTCTGTACCTTTCGCTGCTATTCGTCGTCCGAATCCGCAATGACGGAAGTTTATTTCGCGTATTTTAATATGCGAATCTTAAAGGCAATGTCACATGACCGTTTCGGTGGCATTTTGTAAGGCAATGTACCGTAAGGTATTATGCACGGCTATAAAGATACGGACGCTTATACTTGTACCGGTAGGTAAATATCAAAGACCCGGCTACTATTTGGCCGTGTCCCCTCTGCAGCCCGGCGCTTATTAGAGACCGGCGACAATAAGAGCCTCGGCGTTTATTGGAGCATATACGGTATCTGTCTTTGGATTATCAATGGCTGCCGACGGTGATTCAAATGGCGACACTGGCCCTGGTAATCGCCAAAATTAACACCTAAACGCGGCTTAACCCAGTTAATCCAGTGACTATAGTGATTATCCAATTAAATAACTACCTTAAACGATTAACGCTACTGATGCCTTTAAATGATATAACAGGATAATACTTAATCAAACAGATTTAGATTAAATCCTAAAATCCTCCATCTTAAACAATTATCTACTAACTTTGTGAACTATATGTATCAAAATAAACACACTTGAAACTTTGTTTAATTAAACATTAAACTTTTTTTTATTATCAAACTGCACTCAAATTTTGTTACTAAATATTAATCATTATACATATAAAACTCAAACACATTAGTCATTTAAATAAAATACTCTCTCCATTACGACATGTCGACCCCCCTTCCCCCCTTCTCCAGAGTGCACTCGTGCAGGTCAATGAACTGTCGCCCTGTCTTCCCTAAAACCAACGATGCATCGATTCCAAAAACACCAAGATTAAATGAGATTAAATTTATTTAAAACTTAAAAAACACACATACAAATGTATTAAGAAATTCTCAAAAACACTTTCATTTATGAAACATGAAAATGAAAACATTATCACAAATTGTAAGTTAACTTTACGTTGACTTTAAACGTTGCAATTGCCAATCAAATATAATTTGATTGCTTCCTTTCTCCTCTTCATTTTCCCTTTTATTCAGACGGCTATTTTTATAAAACAGTTTCCTTAGATTTTCTCTAGTTCTTTTGTTTTAATAACCTCCGGAACATAATAACACTATGTGTACACTTTGTTATTTTTCGCCTTTCACCATTATTTCACATATAACAAGTTCACTTCGCTCCTTACCGATGGAAATGGTTTTCACCTAGCATGAAATTTAATGGGTTTTCCACTGCTATGAAAATAAATTCTTTTCGAATGCACACTTTGTCACACAACTTTAGTTCGGTTCATGAACTCCGTTTCTGTCACCTTTTCCGTCTTTTAAGGTAATTGGGTTAACCCATTTTCTTCCCGTCTCCCTTCTTAGTTAACCGATTATCGTTATATCGTTTGTTCGCCAGCTGAACGAATCGTTAAAACTAAATGTATCTTTCTTTTAAGTTATACTCGACGATTTTACCCACTTCTCCTTTCGGCCTTGCTTCACCCTTCGGGGTTTTATTTTTGTCTTTTACCCCGACTCCTAAACATTTTCCCTCATGTGTAGGAACAATTGTAACTACTTACAGTTTAATAATAAAAATAAAAAGCCAACACACATAATGAATCTTAAAAAACATTTAAACACATTAAAAATTGACAACATGTTTCGAGCAGCTCACAAGTGGAATTTATACATGGAAAATTCAATGAAAAGGAAGCGTGGTCAGGTGACTTGATGGAAGGACCTCTTTCGGTAAAAATTATAAGATGTGACTCAGGAAACATCAGAACATCAGGACCGAGCAGACTAACCAGAAGGGAAGACAGGATTTCCATATTAGGATCAGGAATGACATATTAAATTGTAATTTCTTGGTGTGTAGAGTGGAAGTCTGCGCAAGATTCTGCGATGACAAGAAATCAGCATCTGTAAAAAAAAATAAAGAAAAAAAAATAATTTGGGAATTGTTTGGAAGGATGGAAAAAGAAAACAGATGTGGGAGGGGTTATGGGGGGGGGGGGGTAGGGGAAAAAATTTTTTTCCTTTTTTGGGTGTATTAAACGTGAAAATTTAAATCTTTCTCTTTTTTGCTGAAACCATAGCAATATATTGTTCTAACTGATATTGAGTCGTTATAACAGTCGGGGTCAGATAAAATAAACAATGATTCTTTGCATTTACGAATGAGTTCATTAGTTTCGTGAGCCAAAATCACTGGGTTATCGAATTCGATCCTACGTCCAGTTTCCAGAATATGTTTAAGCGTTAAGTAATTAAGATCATTAGTACGAAGTATTGATTAATACGTGTTTGGAAGGGTTGCAATGTTTCCCCAATATACCTGCAATGGGAACCAAGGCATTTAAGCGCATAAATTACACATTTAGGGTTATCATTTACTTGTCTGACCTTATTATTATTAGTTGAACCCAAAGTGGATTTAATGGATGAAGTTAAGCAGATTCCGAGAGGTCGGAGCATTTTTGATAATGCCGGAAACACGGAGCTATGAAAAGGCACTGTACAAAAATAACATTATGATTATTTAATTTATTGGAAGGGTTGTAAATACCTCGAATTGCAGAAGTTATAAATTTTTCTAGGAACGATCGTGGATAATTATTTGCACGGAGAATATCCTGGATAATGCAAAGTTCAGCTTCAAAGAGATCGTAGAAACTGGAGATATTGAAAGCCCTGATTACAGCCATGTTGACGATATTAATTTTGAACGAAAATGGTCATTGCGAATCATAATTTAGTGTGAGATCGCAAGAAACAGGTTTCATGTAAACTTGGGTAGCGAAATACGATTCTTTACTTGTGATCAATACGTCAAGGAAGGGGATAGCATTGTTACTTTCGAATTCTATTTTAAACCTAATACAGGGATGAATTTCATCAAGAATGTCCTTTAAGCCTAATGGAATGGAGCTATCAGCGTAAAATAATAAATCATCCACATATCGGCAGTACAAAGGGGTATGAAGTTCTCCATTATCGAAAATATAAAATGCTGTTTCTTCGATAAAGATCATACAAAACTCTGCTATAATAGCAGAGGCGGAGAGTTCCATAAATAAACCAGCTGTTTGTCTAAAGAAGGCTGTATTAAATTCAAAAAATTGCACTTTGAACAATGCTTCAATTAACGGTAAAATCCTTGAAATTGCTAATGCGGTTATATTACCGGCCTGCGAAGATTTTCCGGCAAAAGTAATTGTGTGTGATATATGTTACATGTAGTGTCCTTATGTAAAAAATAATACCAGTTGTTTCATATCACGTACAGATTTCTCATAAATCCGTCTCATGTGTGTGCTAATTCAGCTATTTGGCATATTTTAACATGAAGTTAGGTGATCAGGACAAGAATTTCGCACCCCATATTGTGTGTAAAACGTGTGTAGAAAACCTGCGGCAATGTATAAAGGGTTGTTGCCATCAATGCCATTCGGAATCCCAATGGTTTGGCGGGAACAAACAAATCACTTTGACGACTGTTATTTTTGTGTATGTAAAGTGTCCGGATTCAATATGAAAAACAAAAAGCTCATTGTGTATCCCTGCGTTCCATCTGACATAACCCCGTACCCCATGGACCCGATATTCCTGTCCCAAAATCACCAATACAGTTACCAGACAGGGACAGGGATCGTCACTGGTTAGTGTCTGAGTGGCCCAAGAGGAAACAGTTCGTGTCTGGAGAAAAAAACATTGTAAATCGTTCATTAATTGATCCTCAAAGTGTGTTATTGCCTCCCTTTACATATTAAATTGGGAATTACGAAGCAGTATGTGAAGAGTTTTGATAGTAGTAGTCCCTGCTTTCGGTACCTCTGTCACTACTGAGGAACACAAACACAAATCAACACAGCGTTCATTCACATCAAAGTGCAGCAAACAATAGTGTTCTTGAAGTGAGATTCATACATTCTAGCAATGAACATGTTCCTTTTTTGTATATTCGTTGCAATTTGATCATGTTCCGTTAAAATTAGATATATTCTCTATTATGGTGTTTTCTATCGAAATTACAGCAATGTGTAAAATTTGGATTTCAAATAGCAAAAAAACTGTACGTGATAGGCAAAAACGGTTTACATATTTGAACTCAGCATACCTAAATTAGGGTAAATCAGCTCTTTAACCTTTTGCCGGAGAAAAATTTTTTTTTTTCGCAGGCCGGTTATGCTTGGACAACAAATATTGAAAAGCTTTCCAAATTAAATCAAACGAAATAGAAGTGTATAAGGAGTCCACATCTAATGAAAAAAAGGCATATGTATCAGTCAGTGGCGTATATAGAATATATTTTCGGGGGGGGGGCCAAGATTAATATAATTAAGTAAA
>JAFIDM010078951.1:0-30523 GCA_023159025.1 Thereuonema tuberculata | reverse complement strand
GTATTTTAATAAATATTTAAATACTAATGTCATGTATGGAAGAGTGTGTTTTTATCTAATATTTTCGATATGGAAAGGAAGAAGATTGTTGAAGAATATGGTTTAAATTCTTTTATCTTTATATTTTTGTTTGATCCGAAAATATGTTAAGTATTTTCTGTGCATTTATTTTCTTTACTTATACGAAGGTAGGTATCATGAATTAAGCCTAATTAGATTTCATAGGAACTTTTATACATCAATTTGTAATATACAATTACGACTAGTTTCACAGTGGAGAGATGGTATTATCAAGTAACATTATAGCAAAAAGTCGAGGTATTTAAACATAAACTTAAACAAGAAGTAACGGTCTTGGAACTTTTCTTGGATGCTGGGTGTCATGATAAAACGGCACTTGCGGTGAAAACAGGAACCACATAGGAATGGCTGAAGGCTGCAAGAACGGAAACCAATCGGCCACATAGTAGTAAAGATCGTGGCAATGTTCACGAAACAGGCTGGATGATTGGGTGACGTCCCAGGCTAGATGATTGGGTAAAGTTATAGGAATCTGCATGCGTAAAGACTGAAGTAATTTGAATTAAGACCTAAGGAACAAAACTAAAAACATTTTTTTTTTCTTTCTACTCTTTTTTTCAATAAAAAAAAATCTTGTTTTTTTTTTTACCTTTCTCCATTACAATTAAAAATTCATATTTTTTTTGTTGATAATTTTAAGGACCAAAACTTTTAAAGAATTAAAAGAAAGTAAGAATAAAATAAAATTGAAAAATAAAACAAAAATGAAAATAAAAAAATAACAAAGTAAAATCAAAGATAAATTATTTAAAAAGTTTCAAATTTAAAAAAGAAAAGAAATAAAAAAAATGATAAAATTAAGGAGTGGATAATGATTAACAGAAAAATGAGGGTGATGAGCGATAATGAATTTATTATTGTTGTTGTTATTTATTATCTGCTTTTTTTATTCCTTGTTTCTTAGACCGTAGCCACCATGGTCGCAAGTGTAAGTTAAAATAAAGTATCTTTCCATACATTTTCTGTGGAAATCCATATTCGATCCTGCAAGTATTAACTCTTCTGAAAAATCTGTGCCTTGAGAGTTGGTGCTGGCGTGCCTGTATATAAGGTACATTTCATTTCTAGTAGTGTATGCTGTGCTCGGCCACCCGATCGGTGATCGCCCTACGGGTCTCCCATATGTAGGAACAGTTATGTTGCAGGCATCGAACAGCATACACGACTAGATGGACTCCACCACTATGCGGACTCCACCATTATCGATAGAATTCAAGATATCTTCAATCAAATTTGCAAGGAAATATAATTTGAAGTTAAAAAAGAACAAGATTCTGCTATTTCTTATCTCTACATAAATTCGAAGCGCTCCAACGGACAATTTTGTACTTTCGTATTTCGTAAACCCAGTTTTGCAGGTACCACTCAGAATTTTATTTCTAATGTACCTCTATCCATTAAAATCAATGTAATAACGATGCTAGTTTATAAAAATTTTAAATTATCAAGTTCCCCATAGCTTTATGATGAAGAGCTCACTAACACCAGACGCATATTAATAGATAATGATTATCCAATAGGTAATGATTATCCATTTATTTATGGACATTTTAAAAATGTCATCAACCGTCATTACAACAACTTAGTAACACCCATGCAAGCAGCAATGGTAAGAACTCTTGTGTGCATTAAATACCATCCTCATGCATTTCTGCAACTGCGTAAATTAATGAAACCCCACAATATTTGCATTACAGCTGAGGCCAGATCTACTATTGCAGCGATTTTTAACACTACGCAGAAACGAAACACTTCTAATGTAGTGGACAGTCGATGCGTGCAACATAACTGCTGCTATAAATGGGAGACCCGCAGAGCGAGCATAGGAGAGCATAAACTACTAGAAATGAAATGTTCCTTACATACAGGCACGCCAGCGCCAACTCTCATGGCATAGATTTTTCAGAAGCGTTAATACTTGCAAGATCGAATATGGACTTCCACAGAAAATGCATGGAAACATACTTTATTTCAACTTACACTTGCGACCATGGTGGCTACGGTCTAAGATACAAAGAAAAAAAATGCAGATAATAAATAACAACAATAATAATAAATTCATTATCGCTCTTCACCCCCCCCTCATTTTTCTGTTAATCATTATCCACTCCTTATTTTTATCGTTTTTTTTAAATTTGAAACTTTTTAAATAATTTATCTTTGATTTTACTTTGTTATTTTTTTATTTTCATTTTTGTTTTATTTTTGTATAATAATTTTTGTACAAAACTTCTTATCAAATCTAATCAGGTGAAAGGATTAATTAATAAAATCAATGAAATTCACTGAACCTAAAATATTATTTTCAATCTATACGAATGTACTTGCGAAATATTTGAAAGATCTAGAAGCAAAACAAACGTTATATGAAACAAAGTGAGTCAAACTTTTATCAAATATGTATTTTGTTTGAATATATTTTTTCTTATTTCTTCTAAAGGAAAAACAAGAACAGTAAACTCAAGAAATGTCTCTTTATATGAGCATTTAATCAACATATGAAATTGAATATCATTATTACTCAAAATTAATTAAATCCAAAATTTTTTATAAATTAACAAACAAAATATTTACCTAAAGTAAAGGTTAAACTAAAGTTAAAGAAAGGAGGCAGAAAATATTTAAAAACTTTGCAATAACTAATGTATTTCTACTTTCTTTCATGTAATATTATAAATATTTCATTACAAAATGAAAACAGAACTAAATAAAAGAACGTCTATAGATTTCTTCTTGAAATTTGATTTTATTATTTTCCTTTGGTTGTTTTTCAAAATTTAAATAACAAAAAAAGACTAAAACCCTACATTATTTACAAACTAGCAGTAAAGTTGGAATTAGAGCAGATTTTGTTATATTTTCAGAAAATAACAATAAAATTTATTATTTCTGTCTCAGTATTATCAGTATTATCTAGTTCCTTTTTTCGATTTGTTTTTGGATTTATTTTAAATTCTGACCGCTTATAAAATTAATATCTCAAATATTATTTCGTAATTATGAAAACATTTTAAAATTGTTTTTTTCAATTATTAAAGCACTCTCTATTCATTGAAAAAAAGATGCTCAAATAGAAAATACCGAGCTGCCTACTACGCAGCGATTTGAAACTCTCAGGAAACAATATCTTCCCGAAATCCTTCAATAATCACTTAATGAGTTCTATTGAAATCTTTAAAACAGATTTATTTTCTTTGTGTGAGAAATCGAAACTCATTAAAAAAATTCTTATATTTTAAGGTTATATAATCCTGCTGTCACTGTAATACGTGTTCAGAGTATTGATGATTTTATTTCAACCATGAACTGATCTTTCAATTCTTGAAGCCATCAAATAAAATTCAAATTAACAGAATTCCTAAATAGGTTTTTTAAAAAACATTCACAATATATTCAATCATTTATTACTTTTACAACTTTAAACCATTATCATCTTTTTAATTGCACTATTAGTAATTTCATGAGAATTTATTAATTCGAAACAAATAAAGTAGAAACGAGGCTTAAATAGTTCAAAGCAGAAATCAAAATGGAAATTTACTAAAAAGAGGAACGAATTCAAGCAAACCTGTTTTAAAGTTGGTAAAGTGTAATTTATGGTAATAATGTATTTCAAAGAAATTTTTGTAAAATCTTATTTTATTATTACCTTATATTGGTAATATTTCACTTCATTTATAAATTGGATAAAATGTATTAACTCTAAATTTTGTATCTTCATTTTACAAAGGGCAAAACCTGATAATGTACTTTTGCTAAATTTTAGAAATTGTCGTGAAAATTTTTAAAGGAATACTAGAGAAGTAATGACTGAGATTTGATAAAAAAAAGATGTTTTCGTAAGATATGTAAGCACAGACGAGAAGAATATAAGAGATTTTCAGGTTGTTAGGAGTAAACACTTAACAAAATCTTCTTCACGAGAAAAGAAACCCCGTATTTTTTACCTCACCCTCCAACCCCTCATAAATAGGGGGGGGGGGGTTTGGTTATGTATTATCAAACCCTCGGCCTAGATAATAGTAGAGGACTCAAATTTTCAGGATAAGATGCAGTTACCAGGCTAATGAAATACGCTACCTTTCATTTATCTAGCTTTTATACTTTGGATTTTTTTAATACCTAAAATACGTCGAACTCTCATAGCTTCGCCCTGGATAATACTAGAGAGCTGAAATTTTCAGGATAAGATGCAGTTAGCAGAGTAATGAAATACGCTAAGTGTCATTTATCTGGCTTTTATAGTTTGGATTTTATTAATACCTAAAATGAGTCAATGTCGTTACTGATTCACTGACTGACCCATGATCATCAAAACCACTAGGGTACTTTCTGAAATCCTAGAAAGCTGAAATTTAGTATGCAGGCTAGGATTACCACACAAACAACAGCAAAAAAGTAAGAAATCTGTTACTTTCTCCCTCTAGCCCCTCATAAAGTGGGTTCCGGTTCTGTATTATATAACATATCTATTCCAAACATCCAAAAGTCCATGCTCCTAACGCTTTCACTGTTAAAAAGTTATCAGATCTCATTTAGAGCCAAGCCCCTAACTCTACAAGACCTAACTCTAAAAACCCTAATATCTTAGTCATAAGAATGGCTTGGCCGTTTCATGGAACTATTTCATTACACAACATTAACCATAAATGACTTAATTTCTTTTATTAAGTCCATGGGATTTTTGACCAAGTTATTAGGGTTTTTAGAGGTAGGCCTTGTAGAGTTAGGGCTTGGCTCTGCATGAGATCTGATAACTTTTTAACAGTGAAAGCGTTAGGAGCAGGTGAGTCTTGGCGACTTATTTTACAGGAAAGGCTTTGAGTCGGATATTTATTTCTTTTACAACTGTAAACCAATCAATTTTTTAATTGTATAATTAGTAATTTCATGATCATTTATTCATTCGAAATACATAAAGTAAAAATGAGCCTTATTAGTTCAAAGCAGAAATCAAAATTGAAATTTACTAAAAAGAGGAACGAATTTAATTAAATCTCTTTTAAAATAGCTAAAGTATAATTTATGGTAATAATGTATTTCAAGTAATATTTTTAAAAAAATCAATATGGTATTAGCTTATATTGGTAGTATCTCACTTCATTCAAAAATTAGATAAATAAATTAACTCTTAATTTTGTATCTTCATATTTCTAAGGACAAAACCTGACAATGTACATTTGTTAAATTTTAGAAATTGTCGTGAAAGTTTTTGAAGAACTGGCAGAGAAATAATGACTCAGATTAAAATAATTTTATAAAAATAATTTGTTTTCTTAAGATATGTAAGAGAAGAATGTAAGAGATTTTTAGATTGCTAGGAGTAAACACTTAGCAAAATCTTCTTAACGAGAAAAGAAACCCCATATTTTTTACTGGACCACAGGATTCAGGAACTTACGTATAGGTGCCTTAACAAAACTTGTCAGTACCAAAATCGCATCATATCGAGATAAAGAAAATAAAGTTTTAAATATGAAGTTTCATTCAGATCAAATAATTATATTTTCGCTTGTGAACAATTTTCCAAAATTCCTCAAAAAACAGACATAACACAAAAAACATCATAAAATTCGTTCTAGTGAATAAATGTCTTTAATTTCGATTCACATATATACATAAAACGATTATGTTTCTTTATACATATGTTAAAAATTAATAATCTTTAAATCTAAAAATTTCTAATCTTTAGATGTATTATAATAATCATCTACATATAAAGTCTCAAAACATTATAACATATTGATGAAAACAAATCTAAGTTTTGGGACTTCTTTTGTTTCTCCCTGGCTTTCTTCAATCCTTCTAAGAATAGCTCTTTTTCACATCTTTTTTAATAGCCCCAGAGCATCTAAGTTAATGAATATTCTTGACATTTAGAAATGCTGATATTTAAATGAAAGAATCTGCTTTTATTTGAAAAACAACCTCATCCAGATTTGCCACTCACAAAAAATATCTGTTGTTAGCTCAGTTGGTTAAAGCGTCCCGCTAATAACTGTAAGTTCGTGAGTTCGATCCCCCATGGGTAATTCTTATTCTTCATTTTTTTCCTCTCCCAATTTAAAATCTTTCACAGTTTCTGAAATTAAGGTTTTTTTTTGAAAATCATTATTAGGAATTCAATATATTAACAAGGTTTGAGTTAAGAATGATGATTATTCTATATAAATATGGGTGGAGAAGATACCATGGGATCGCAAGAGACTAGCGCGCGCATTTTCTAGACAGAAATCAAAATTGAAATTTACTAAAAAGAGGAACGAATTTAATTAAATCTCTTTTAAAGTAGCTAAAGTATAATTTATGGTTATAATGTATTTCACGTAACTTTTTTAAAAATTTTAATATGGTATTACCTTATATTGGTAATACCTCACTTTATTCACATAATTTAATTTAGATAAAGTGAATTAAATCTCTATTTTGTATCTTTTTGTAATTTTTTAATTTATACATATTGTCGTGAGAATTTTTGAAGGAATAGTACAGAAGTAATTACTGAGACTATAATAATTTCATAAAAATAATATGTTTCCATAAGATATGTAAGCACAGAAGAGAAGAATATAAGAGATTTTTAGATTGTTAGGAGTAAACACTTTGATAAATCTTCTTGACGAGAAAAGAAACCCCGTATTTTTTTACTGGACAACAGGATCCACGAACTTAGGTGTAGGTGCCTTAAGAAAATTTATCAGTATTGAAATCGTATCATATCTCGATGAAGAAAATAAAGTTTTAAATGTGAAGTTTCATTGACATCAAATAATTCTATTTTTGCTAGTTTTCCCCGGAAAAAAAAATCTCTGAAAAAAAAAAACCCTCATAAAATACATAGTAGTGAGAATATGACTTGAATTTCCATTCACATATATACTTAAAACGATTAATGTTTCTTACACATATGTTAAAAATAATTAATCTTTAAATCTAAAACTTTATAATCTTTACATGTAGAATAATACTCAACCACATATAAAGTTTTAAAACATTATAACATATTCATGAAAACAAATCTATGTTTTGTGGCTTCATGTTGTTTCTCCCTGGCTTTCTTCAATCCTTCCAAGATTTTAGTGAAAATTCTTTTCACAATCAACTATCTTTTTTTAACAGCATTGGAGCATCTACGTTATTGAATATACTTGACATCTAGATATGGTGATATTTAGATGAAAGAATCTGCTTTTATTTAAAAAACAATCTCAGCGACTTAATTATCAACTAACAATTATCAATTTCACGCAAATAGATGATGTGGAGAATTTTGATTAATCAAAATTATATTTATTATTATTTATTCTTGCTTCGAAGTATTTTCCTTTTTTCCATTAGATTAAAATATACAATATTTTTTTATGCTGCAATATAAAATGATATTATTCTAGTGATTGAATTAGAAAAGTCAAAAGAAATAAATCATACGTAGTCCGGTGACTGATTAAGAGAAGTGAACTGAGACGAGAGTAGTGGTGACTTTTTGAGTTCGAGACTGAAGTGAACCGGGAACGCACGCAAGGAAAGGTTCTCGCGCCTGTGGCGAGATGCCTAGTGTGACCTTGCAAGTTAACCAATTTTCAGGGGAAGCGGATGCGCTCCGTTCGTCGAGTGAAAGAACAGCTATATTGAAAGAAAGGGAATTCAGTGCAGCGTTGGAAAGTGTATATCATCGCAAACTGTGAGTTAAACTTTTCTATTATAATTTTCGTGAATGGAACGAAGTGTTACCAAAAGGTTTGCTGACATTATACGTTTTGAGGGAATGTAAAATGTCGTGTTCACATGATTACTACTTGGCAGTTTGCCAAGAGCGTTTGTGAAAGATTTCTCAAGTTGAGAAAGTAATTAATTAACAGTTAAAATAAATATTTCTACGTCTATGAAGTCAAAGTGAATTTAAAGAAATTATTCATGGAATAATTTTGATAGTTGAAGAAATTGAAATCAAATTCATAAGTGCTTCGAGATAGTGAATTTTGCATTGAATATTAGATAGTGAATTATTACACTACCAAATTAAATTAGTGCCTTTGATTTAATTTATGCAAGTATTAATTACAGTGTCTAATAGGATCAAAGTTATCATAAGTGCATAGATAGAATTATAGTGTTTAATGAATTAGTGTGTCACATGTGTGTTACTGAGAATACAATACTTAAAAAATATAAATGCATCAAGTGAGTGCTACTTTTATGTTACAAGTTAATTCACAAGTGCTAATTTTGTGAAGTGATAATGCTGTTAATATACAAGTGATAAGCTAGTGCAATTTTAAGTGCTTTAAAGTGACAAATCATTAGTGCAACAACAGGATACATTGCAGATGTTGATTACCCCAGCTATAGCATTGTTACTTATGGAACAATTGTGCTCAAACAATGCGCAGCATTCTTCTGCATGACTGTTATTTCGATAAGTGAACTTCACTCAATTAATGAACAATTAAAAATTTAATACGGAAGAAGCGTGAAACTGACCCATGTATATAGTTGTAAATAAAAAAATATAAAAAAATATAGGCCTACAGCTATGCAGTCAATTAATCACTAACCTATTTTTCAGATGATTTTAGGTTGATTTTGATATTTTAAAAATTGAAATAAATTAAATAAATTATTTTTGAATACAATTGTAGGCTTCTGAAAGACGCATCGTATCCCCGGTTTGTCTTTCAGTATGTGGACACAAATCCCACAATGCTTCGCAACGGCCTTTGTTCGCTCAGTTGGTTACAGCATCGTGCTAATAACGCTAAGGTTCGACCCTGTCAAGGGCCATTCTTATTTTTTTTTTAAATCTTTTCACAGTTTCTCAACTTCTGGTTTTTAAATCATTATTGAGAATTCAATGTAATAGCAAGGTTTGAGTTAAGAACGACCATTATTCCTTATAAATAGAGGTGGGTAAGATAGCATGGGGTCGCAAAGAGAATAGCGCGCGCATTTTCTAGACCACCCCGGCGCAGTCTATTCTAAAGTAAAGGTTACTCAGAAGCTGTTGCCAAGCACTGGGATTGTTTTAGCAATTGCTATCCCTACCTTGTTTCGTTAATCGAAGAGTAAAAAACAAACCACAAAGAAAAAGAAGTAATATTTGTCGTCTCAAATTATGAATAGACGTTAATAATAGGATCATAAATAGTTATTAGGAAAAGAAATTTTCAATATTTTTTTAAAGTTATTTATAGTGATAATGGTTAAATTATAGTGATTTCCGAGAATAGTTTCTCGATAGTTGAACATTATCTGTTCACTTTTTACGAAAACTAACAATAGAAAGAACACTGTATTTTGAAGGATTTAATTACCATGCTGTATAAAATACTAATCGTTAATTTAGGCGGACGGATTACTATTTTGTTTTATATATACATTTTTATATACATAGACATTTTCATCCTGTACAGTCGCACTAAGTGAAGTAATACTAATTATAAAAATATATCCTTTGTTTATGAGCTACCGTGGGAGAATCGAAATAAGAAGATCCTCATGAGAACTAAAACAAATAATCTAAACATTCCCTCTGCATTCCTCTATCAAAGAATAGATCTGCTTTTCTATCAGATTTTGTGGCATGTAGAACTAAATTATTTTATCTTGATATTTTTGTTTTTTCCGAAAAGTATGTTAAGTATTTTCTGTACATTTATTTTCTTAACTTTCATGAATGTAGATATCATTAATTAAGCCGTACACCTGATTAGATTTTGATAAAAACTTTTATACAAAAATGTATAATATACAAGTACGACTAGTTTCACTGTCGCGAGACGATATTATCAAGTAACACAACTGCAAAAAGTCGAGGTATTTAACATAAACTTAAACAAGAAGTAACGGTCTTTCGGCTTCTCTTGCATGCTGGATGTCACGATAAAATAGCACCAGTGGCGAAAACAGGAACCACATAGGAATGGCTGAAGGCTGCGAGGATGGAAACCAATCGGCAGACCACATAGTAGTAAAGATCATGGCAATGTTCACGAAACAGGCTGGATAATTGGGTGAACTCCCAGGCTAGATGATTGGATCAAGTCATAGGAATCTGCATGCAAAAAGACTGAAGTAATTTGAATTAAGACCTAACGAACAAAATTTTAAAAAAAAATTCTTTTTCTGATTTTTTAATAATAATAATATTTTTTTTTCCTTTCTCCTTTACAATTGAAAATTAGGTAATTAAAAATAAAACACAAAAGTAAAATTCCTATTTATTTTTATAATTTTAAGTACAAACTTTTTAAGAATTAAAAAAAAGTAAGAAGAAAAAAATAAAAAAAAATAAAAAACAAAACGAAAATAAAAATAACAAAATAACAAAATAAAATATAAAATGAAATTTTAAAAAAGTTCGAAATTTAAAACAGAAAAGAAATGATAAAAATGATAAAAATAAGGAGTGTATAATGATTAAAAGAAAAATGAAGGTGATGAGCGATAATGAATTTATTATTGTTGTTGTTATTAATTATATGCTTTTTTTATTCCTTTTTTCTTAGACCTTTGCTCTCATGGACGGGACAGATAAGGCAACGTTGTAAGTAGAAAGTGTTGTTGAAATAAAGTATGTTTCCATGCATTAGTTTCTGTGGAAGTCCATATTCGATCTTGCAAGTATTAATGCTTCTGAAAAATCTATGCCATGAGAGTTGGCGCTGGCGTGCCTGTATGTAAGGTACATTTCATTTCTACTAGTGTATGCGCTGCTGTGCTCGGCCACCCGATCGGTGATCGCCCTACGGGTCTCCCATATGTATGAGCAGTTATGTTGCAGGCATCGAAGAGCATACACGACCACTACATTAGAAGTATTTCGTTTCTGCTTAGTATTAAAGTCCGCTGCAATAGTAGATCTGGCCGCAAATGTAATGCAAATGTTTGCATATTTTACGCAGGTGCAGAAATGCATGAGGATGGTGTGTGATGGACACAAAAGATTTTACCATTGCTGCTTGCATGGGTGTTACTAAGTTGTTGTAATGACGATTAATGGTATTTTTAAAATGTCTAAAAATAAATGAATAATCATTATCTATTATCATCTATTGGATACTCATTATCTAAAATTCAGGGTGATACCTGCAAAGGTGGAATTGCGAAATACAAAAGTACAAAATTTTCGGTTGGAGTGCTTCAAATTTATGTCGAGGTGAGGGATAGCGCAATCTTGTTCTTTTTTAACTTTAAATTGTATGTCCTGGCAAATTTGATTGAAAATATCTTTCATACCGTCGATAATGGTGGAGTACAATTAGTCTTAATTGTATATTAATTTTTGTATAAAAGTTCTTATCAAATCTAATCAGGTGTACTGCTTAATTAATAATATCAATTAAAAGAATTGATATTATTTCAGTGCCGTTAAAATATTATTTTCAATCTATAGGAATAAACTTGTGGAATATTTGCAAGATTTAAACGTACAGGAAATTTAATTGATTTGAAAAACTGGGATATTGGAAAGAAAAATCTGTAAGCAAAACGAACATCATATGAAACAAAGTGAGTTAATCTTTTGTCTCATTTGTACATTCTTGGAATATGTTTTTATCTAGTTTCTTCTAAAGGAAAAACATTAACAGTAAAATCAAGAAACGTCTCACTTTATATGAGACATCTAATCAACATATGAAATGTAATATTATTGTTACTCAAAATTAATGAAATCATAAAAGCTTTACAAATTTAGGAACAAAATACTAACTTTAAGTTAAAGTAAAGTTCAACAAAGAAGACAGAAAATATTTAATATTTTTGCAATAACTATCGTATTTCTACTCTATTTCATATACGGTAATATTATAAATATTTCATGACAAAATCAAAACAGAAGTAAATAAAAGAACGTTTATAGATTTCATCTTGAAATTTCATTTCATTTTTTTTCTTTGGCTTTTTTTCAAAATGTAAATAAAAAAATAAAAAAAAATATACCCTACATTATTTAAAAATGGAAATTTCTACTGAAAGAAACGATATAAATTTTTTCTCTTTTTAAGAACTAAGGTAAATTAAATTTAAACATCAGCATAATTGATTAAAATGAATAACTTTAATTATATCAAATGAAATAAATGGATTACATAAAAGGATTAACTGACCACTTTACCAATTCATTTTTTAGTTCCTTATCGTTTTCTGCATCGAAAGTTGTCGTCTTTTTGTGGGTTTTTTTCAGCAGGCAACTACTTGGAGCAATGAATTTTAATTACAATTATTAATTTTTGCTTAGGCTTACCAAATATATTTCCAGGACATATTTTTGAAATTACTTAAAAGTCTTTTCATTTTCCTGAAACATTAAACTATATTTAATCAGTTGTATTTTTCACTAGACATTAGTTTTTTTCAGAAATAGTTTGTTTTGTTTTCATTGCATCACAAAATTCACAAGAAGAAAGTTCTGAATTAATTTTAACACTTACCAGATGTTTAACAGTAGATACTGAAAGTCCAACCCAACTGGAGCAGATGTCTCAGGCAAAGACATCGCAAACTCAACCAATTCAGAAATATTGCAACATAAAATATCAGTACCTTAAAAACTGTCTTCCACTTCTCTTCAATAGTATCTGGTAGTTTTTCAGAACTTGAACCACAATCAACCCTGTTGGTTTGAATAACCTGGTTCAGCAATGTACGTTCATCAAATAGGTCATCAATATTTATGAAATGTTTTATAATTTCATTAACAATTTGTGCACTCTCTTCTAAATCAGACCAGGCAATCTCAGTTCGTAAATGTATCCTCTGAAAATCACTAACTTTATCAAAACTGGTTCTGATATAGATATAACTGATATAAATTTGTGGGCTTTTCTTTCCAGAAGTTAACAAATTAATTCAGAATATTTCTGAAATGCTTCTATTGCAGCGATAGAATTAGTTTCCAATTTCAGAACTACATTATTAAATAACTGTAGAGTACCATACAAAAATTTCAAAAACAATTCACTTTCTAGATTTTCAAAAAAATCAAATAATAATTTTGGGCTTTTGTGACAAGATAAAAAGAATGATTTAGGCCATCAAAAATAGAAAGAATTCTTTCTATTCCATGTAATACCAGGTAAAACCTTGCGCTGCTATGAGATAATACTTTTTTATAATCTGTTTCCACAAATTCACAGAACTCTAAGTTTCGGAACTCGTACTGTATATATGAGAAAATATTTATAAATTTTTGTAACAATAACTTCTACAGCCAGGTGTAGCGAATCACAAGCTTTTTGTACTGAATTGTACAATTGGTTCAGCAGAACAACCAATTCCTAAAATAGGTCTATTTAAATATCTTTGAACTTTTCTGAACATATTTTCATTCTGCTTTTTCTTCACATCCCCCAAATTACTGTTAGTGTTATCAGCAATATAACAAACCAACTTTCCTTCAAATTTGTATTTTTTCAAACACTGCAAAAGATACTGAGTCAAAATTTGAGCAGCTCACCTGACACTTCATCGAAATTGAAAAGTTTAACTTGAATTCCCGCCTCCAGGCTGAAATATCTTACAACAATCGGAACAAGTTTTACTTCACTCCTGTTTGAGCTATCCATCGTTACTGTTACATAATTAATGTTTTCCATAGAACGCAACACGTTATCAAATATAAATGGCGAAATAACGTCAATAATAATTGCCTCGATTTTGGTTCTAGCGGATGAAAATTTTGGGGTCACACAATTTTTTAACCAGTTTAGATGTGCGGTCTGATGTTTTGAAACTGAGTTCGTGTCTAGCAGTGTGGTATCAAAATGTAACCTCTTTAGCAGCACACTCCAGATCACTGTTATTCGGATTCCCATCTTTGGCTTTAAAAGAAATCTCTTTATGTTGGCTGAAGCAGTAGCATTAATAGCTCTCTTATGTTTGGCTGTTTTCACGTGGTCTTCAATATCACCCTTTCATTTATGTGCAATAGAGAATTCTCCAGTTCATAGTGTGTTCACGTTCATTCCTGTTTCAGGTTAACATAAAACATACACTTTCTTTTGCCCATTGCTAAACGATGAGACGAAAACCGAATAGAGATAAAATGATCAAATACGTGTATATGAGTTACTTCACACACGAAAACGACATAAATACAAATGGTTAACTCAATGAATTTCGAGTCCCATGCAAGTCTCAGGTATTTTTTTATTTTTTTTTAAATTTCATTTTTTTTTTTATTACTGTCTTTTTTTTTTTTTTTATTTTAATATTTTTTTACTTTCTATCTTTATGATAGCCTAATAAAGTTTTTTTTTTTTTTTCCGGTTTATGTTACGAATATGAGACAGAAAACCAATTTATTATTAGAAATAAATAAATAATCTTCTCGTTAACTTTGGTTTTTAATTAAATAGGTAACTTATTAACTTAATCTATTTTTTCCTTATCATGTTATGATACTCATTTACTGTTTGTATTTAAAAAAATTTCAGTTTTGCTTTTATTTTAAGTATTTATGTAAGAGTTTTAAATATAATACTTCACTTACTGACTTTAGTTTTTCTTTATTATAAAAAAACAAAGTTAGTATTCTCGTTCATTTTAGTTTTTAATTAGAAATACTTTAATTCAGAATAATAAAGTAAACATATACTGCATATAATTACTTAAGTAACTAACCTTTTTTTTAATTACGCAAATACTCAAATTATAAGGAAAAAAAGAAAAGTTATTTTTAAGCATACAATATACATTTTACTTTATTTTTCTGAATTAAAATACTTCTAATTAAAAACCAAAATTAACGAGAATACATGCTATGGTTTTTTTATAATAAAGAAAAACTAAAATTCAGTTAGTGAAGCATTAGATTTAAAACTCTTACATAAAAACTTAAAATAAAAGCACAACTGAAATAATTTTAAATACAAACAGTAAATGAGTATCATCACAACATGATAAGGAAAAAATAAGTTAAGTTAATTTAGTTTACTAATTAATTAAAAACCAAAGTTAACGAGAAGATTATTTATTTACTTCTAATCTTAAATTGGTTTTCTGTCTAATATTCGTAACATAAACGGGAAAAACTTACATTTGGCTATCGTAAAGATAGAAGGAAAAAATAGAAAAAAACAAAACACAAAGTAAAAAAATTAAAAAAATAAACTTAAAAAAAAAAAAAAAAATGAGATTTGCATGGGAATCGCACACCGGACCCATCGATTCAAAACACAGAGAGTTAAGCATTACTCCACACTCGCATTCGCTTTCTCATGATAGCAGTAATTTAATAAACCAATACTTGAAAATCGAATAAAACAACGCCGAATATCTCGAAATGTGTAGAGCATTGGCCTCAACATATATATATATATTTTTTTTTTTTGAAGTACCCCATGTGTACTTTTATCTCACAAAAGGGCATTCGAATTTGAAAAGTATAGTCCGTGTCGACTCCTTCTAAGTGAAACGTTGTGGCGATGCTATACCTCCGGCAGCGATGCCTCCCCTTCGACGTCAGGGCTTGCTCCAAGGTCGACTGAGAGAGGAACGGCCGTAAGGGAATTTTTAAAAAAGGGATGTTGAACATATAGGTTTTACTAAAATTAAAAAAAAAATCCTCCCTAGTCATAAAATAGCGAAACCCACGACACTTTTGCAACCCCGGACAGCAGCACTACAAAACCAGGACTGTCCGGACGCATAGTAAGCGTACTTTTACTACGTCCTAACGGAAAGGAAATACATGTCAATCTCATTGTTCGCGGTCAAAAAAAGCTCCAAATAAATCGGGGATATTCTGTAAATTCAAATGTGATATTTTCAGTTATTAATTGTTTATTTTAAAAAAAGTTGATTGAAAACATTCTTTTCTCATTAATAATTCTCAATTAAAGAAATTATTTTATTTTATAATGATTAAATTTAATAGAAAAATAATTTATTTCCTCATGAGAATAGATCAACCGTTATAATTTATAACTACTGTTTTAACATATTTGAGTCAGTTATTCTTTTTTGAAGATTTATATTTCGAAATCTTGGATTTTCAAATGAAATTAACTTAATTTTTTAATAATTTCTTTAAAGTTATTTATGAAATTTGTCCATGGTTTTAAATTTTTAAATTGCTACAGAAATACAAAGCCCAACTTTTTTACCTTCTATTTTTAAATGAGAATTTTCTGTTTCTCTATTTTATAAATGACAGTAGAAGAACAAATATTAGTTTCCGAAAAAAAATATCTAACTCAGAAAAGCAGTGAATTTTTTGTTATAAATGTTTTTAACATTATTTTAATGTTTGTTTGTGGAAGTTTCTTTCACCATTTAAAATAACGATTTATTACAACACACGTAAAACATCACTTATTTATACAAAATAACAAAAAAAAAAAAATAAAAAAAAAATAACACGAATTTTATTAACTATTTTTTTTTTTTCAATTTCTTTTTTTGCATTTCATTTCTTTAATTTTCATTGTTCTTAATTGAAAACGAAATCAATGTAGTTCATTTTATTTTGTAATAATTGATGAAAATAATAATTTATTATTTCTATTATCTTTGAAAAGTTCTTTTTTTTCTTTTTTTTTTTATTTATTTTAGTGTGGGACTGCTTATAAATTTATTATTTCAGTAATTAATTAATTTTTTTTCGGTAATTATGAAAAAAAATTTAATTTTTTTTTTCAAATACTAAAGCACTCTATTCATTATTTGAAAACAAAAAAAAGAATTTCCAAGTTGCAGTCTATCTGATGTCATGCTCAAATAGAAAATATCGTGATACTTACTATGCAGCGATCTTCATTAAACCCTTCAATAATTACTGAATGAAATCTATTGAAATCTTTTAGCCAGATTAATTTTCTTTGTTGAAAAATCAAAACTCATTAAAAAATTATTGATAAATTGTAATTTTTTGTTAGCTTGCTGTGGCTACATGTGTTGAGAGGATTGATTATTTATTTCAATCATCAATTGATCTTTCAATTCTTGAATCCATTAGATAAAATTCAAATTAATAGAAATCCTAAATAAGTTTTCAAAAAAATATTCACAATAAATTCAAATATTTATTACTTTTACAACTGTAAACCAATATCATCTTTATAATTGTACTATTAGTAATTTCATTGTCATTTATTCATTCTAAACAAATAAAGTAAAAACGAGGCTTATTAGTTCAAAGCTGAATCAAAATTGAAATTTACTAAAAAGAGGAACGAATTCAAGCTAACCTCTTTTAAAGTTAGTAAAGTCGTTTAAAGTATAATTTATGGTAATAATGTATTTCATATAAATTTTTTAAAAATATGAATATGGTAATAGCTTATATTGGTAATATCTTACTTTATTCTGTAATGTTCTTTTTTTATGCACTGATTATGTTAAAAGTCTTTGAGTTAAAAGCTTATGCATCTGTTTAAAATTTAAAACATATTTACTAAAAAATTACTAAAAAACTATTTACATTTAAAATATATATAGTATAGGTTTCGGCCCAAAGTGGAGCCTTCTTTTGCAATCCTTTGATCGCAGATCCTTTGATTGCAGAAGAAGCCTCTTCTTGGGCTAAAATCGATACAATGTACGTTTTAAATGTAAATAGTTTTTTATTAATTTTTTAGTAAATGTTTTTTAAATTTTAAACAGATGCATGAGCTTTTAACTCTTTACTGACTTTTAATTTACTTTATTCACAAAGTTTAAACTTGGATAAAATGAATTAACTTTTAATTTTGTAAAAATAAAAAAAAAAAATAAAAAAAAAAATAAAAACAATAAAAAGCAAGTTTAACGTCCGTAATCATTCATAAATGGAGAGAAAATCGCCAACCGGACAATGAAATATGCTTTCGCCCATCGAGCCAACATCACCGAGAGTTCTGATTACGGACGTTAAACTTGCTTTTTATTGAATTTATCAATTTGCCTTTTTGTGATTAATTTCCTTAGTGCCTTTCAGTGAGAGGACAAGGGGTTAATATTTTGGATCTTTCAGGATCCTTTTTTATTTTATTGCTGTTTATCCCGGCGGGCCACTGCCGGGACCGTCAATGCTTTTAGTATAGCTTCCGCGCACCGAGCCAAACATCAACGAGTATGTTCTGCTGATGATTCCATAATAAGGATGAAACAATTGTACAGAACTGTCGGTGATGTTAGCTCGATGGGCGAAAGCATATTTCATTGTCCGGTTGGCGATTTTCTCTCTCTTAATTTTGTATCTTCATTTTTCTGATGTAATGTTCCTAAATTTTAGAAGTTGTCATGAAAATTTTTGAAGGAATCATAGAGAATTAATGACTGAGATTATAATAATTTGATAAAAAATATGTTTTTATAATAAGCACAGAAGAGAAGAATATAAGAGATTTTTAGGTTGTTAGGAATAAACACTTAGCAAAATCTTCTTAAAGAGGAAAGAAACCCCGTATTTTTTACTGGACCACAAGATTCACGAACTTACGTTTAGGAGCCTTTGAAAAAATTTATCAGGACCAAAATCGTATCGTATCGAGGTAAAGACAGTCTGTCCTTCTTTCCGTGGGATAGTACAAAAGATCTTTCAGGTCGACGTGCTCGGCAGTCATGCCACCCAAATTCAATTACTCTAATCTAATCTAGGTAAAGAAAATAAACTTTTAAATCTGAAGTTTATTGAGATTCCCCAAAAAGCAGACATCACTCAAAAAAAAAAAAAAAAATCATAAAATTCGTTCTAGTGCTAAAATGACTTAAATTTTTATTCACATATTTACTTAAAACGATTAATGCTTCTTTACACATATGTCAAAAATTAATAATCTTTAGACATGACTTTTTCAGAAATTGTTTGTATGTTTGTTTTAATTACATCATAAAATTGACAGCAAGAAAGTTCTGAATTAATTTTACCAATTAGCAGATGTTTAACAGTACATACTGAAAGTCTACCTCTTTCTGCAGACCGCATTCACCCAGTAATTGAAAAAACTCTCTCACACGGAGCAATGTCCCAGGCAAAGATATCGCAAACTCCATCATTTTAGAATTATTGCAACATAAAATATCAGTCTTTTGAATCGCCTTGAAAATTGCCTTCCACTTGTCTTCAATATTATCTGGTACTTTTTCAGAACTTGAACCACAACCTATTATTTGGTTCTGAATTACTTGGTTAAACAATGTACGTTCATCAAATAGGTCATCAATATTTATGGAGTGCTTTATAATGTCATTAATGTTCACTTTATGTGGTAAGAAATAAATGGAGGACCAAACACACAATATCCAATAAATAATATGTAAAGAAATCATTCTACATTTCATGTTTCGAGATCTTTAACCTCATCTTCAGATGTAAACGAAAAAACAGAAATCAAAAGGCTTATTAAAAGATACAAATCATAAAACGCATAACAATAAATATCAAAAGGAACATCAATACTAACATTGTAACAGATGCATATTAGTATTCATCATTACAAAAATTGTCTACGCTTGAGAAGAATTTTTGTTCCTGAACATCATTATCTTCTTTTAGTATAAAAAGCAATTCTTTGGCAGAAGAAGGTATAAATTTGAGGGTTTTTCTTTCCTGAATTTGACAAAGTAGTTCAGAATAATTCTGAAATGCTTTTGCTGCTGTGATAGAATTAGCTTCCAATTTCAGAACTATAGTAAAACCTCGTTAAGTCGTCATCCGGATAAGTCGTCACTCCATTTAAGTCGTCGTTTTTCTTTGGTCCCGACAAGGTCTCATACGCAATAATGTGAATTAACCCTCCTTTACCCGTCACCAAATTTAATTCTACTCCGGATAACTCGTCACCCTTAAAAATGACCGAAAGCATCTTTCTTCTCCATTTTGCATGTCATCTTTTCAGCCCCTTCACTTTAAATATAACTACCGAGCCAAGCCCTTATGGGGAATTTTCGTCAACACCTGTCAATTCATTCCTTTCCTATCCCTTCGGGAGATTTGGGTTCTTGAAATCTCGCTGCTAATCATTCAAACTACACTTCTCGCTGCGACTCTGTCGAGTGTAGACGTTTCTCTTGACCGCTCCTCAGTGTGACTTCATTTCACAGCGAGTAAGCTCGCTGTCAGGGCTATTTTTTTCTCTTGCAGTTTCGTGGCTCGATTACGATTTTAATAGGCTAGGGAAACGAAAACTTACGTCGTTTTCTTTTTTTAAAAAAAAAGACTTAATTGCATTTTTTGAAAAATCAAATGTTTCGAAAACAGCTTTTGCCAAAGAACACCATATTCTCAGGACTACATTAAACGATATTCTTTCATCGAAACAAGTAATTGAAGAAGCTGACTGCAAAGACAAAAGAAAGAGAATGAGGAAATCGAAGTTTGACGAGATCGAGGAGGTTATAGTTCGATGGGTAAAACATGCCAGGTCGCAAAATGTGCCGATTTCTGCCTTGATTCTGAAAGAAAAAGCCATGAAAATTGCTAAAATTGCTCCTTAGCAATTTTCATGGCTTTTTCTTTGAACATTGAAGATTTCGGAGGCAGCAATGGTTGGCTCGAACGTTTCAAAGACAAACATTGCCATTCTTTTCAAACAATTAAAATGTGGTAACTATAAAAAGTGTTTTTTTTATTCTTATTATTATTTTCCACTCATTCATTTGCAAGTATTGATTTCTGAAAATCTTGTTTTTCTCACCGAATCCTATAGCAATTCATAAAAATCCTGTAATTCAGTGTTTTTTGTTGTTTTTTTTTTTTTTTTTTTATTTTTTTCAAAAATGCCCACTCCGCCTAAGTCGTCTCAGCGCTTAAGTCGTCAATAATGTTTAATCCCTTGAGTGACAACTTAACTAGGTTTTACTGTATATTATTAAATAACTGGGGAGTATCATATAAAAATTTCCAAAACAGTTCACTTTCTAGAATTTCAAAAAAAAAAAAAACATATAATAATTTTGGATATTTGTCACAAGATAAGAAGAATGATTTTAGGCCCTCAAAAATGGAAAGAATTCTTTCAATAGCAGATAACATACTAAGGATCCTTGCGTTGCTTTGAGATAATACTTTTTTGTAATGTGTTTCCACAAATACACAGAACTCTTTAAGTTTCGTTACTCTTATTGCATATATGTGAAAATATTTATAAATTTTTATAACAATAACTTCTATGTCCAGGGGTGGAGAGGTTTGTACTGAATTATTACGATGTGAGCTGAACAACCAATTCCTAAAATAGGTCTATCCAAATCACTTTGAACTTTTCTGAACATTTTCATTCCCCTTTCTCGTCACACCATCAAAATTACGGTTAGCATTATCTGCAATATAACAAACCAACTTTTCTTCAAGTTTCTATTTTTTGGCATACTGTAAAAGATACTGAGTTAAAATTTGCGAAATATGAACTGACAATTCATCGAAATTTAAAAGTTTAATTTGAATTCCCTCCTCCAGACTGAAATATCTTGCAACAATCGGAACATGTTTTACTTCACTTCTGTTTGAGCTATGCATCGTTACTGCTACATAATTATTGTTTTGCACAGAACGCAACGCATTTTCATATATAAATGACGAAATAATTTTAACAATAATTGCCTTGGATTTGGTTCAATCAGATGAAAATTTTGGGTCATAAGACTTCGCATCTCATCTTTTTACGCAGTTGACATGTGCAGTCTGATGTTTTGAAACTGATTTCGTGTCTAGCAGTATGGTATGAAAATGTAGCCTCTTTAGCAGCACTCCGGATCACTGTTATTCGGATTCCCATCTTTGGCTTTAAAAAAAATCTCTTATGTTTGCTGAAGCAGTAGCATTAAAAGCTATATTTGGCTGTTTTCACGTGGTCTTCAATATCACCCTTTCATTTATGTGCAACAGAAAATGCTCCAGTTCATAGTGTGCAATAAACAGACTATGTAATTGTTCCTGTCATTACACAATTTTAAAAATTTGTATTCCTGTTGCAGGTTAACATGAAACACACACTTTCTTTTGCCCATTGCTAAACGATGAGATAAAAGACTAATAGAGATAAAATGATCAATAACGTGTCTACCAGTTACTTCAACTCGAAAACAACATAAATACATTGCCCCTGTTATGTTGTCCAATGACTAAGTGAAAAGTTGTGGCGGAACCGGTAGCCATGTTTCCCCTTTGACGTCAGCGCTTGCTCCAAGGTCGACTACGAGTGGCAAAGGCCATAAGAGAAATTTTAAAAACGCGATGTCGAAAATACAGGTCGAAAATTAAAAAAAAATCTCCTTAGTCATAAAATTCTCAAACCCCAACATTTTTGCATCTCCGGACATTAAAAAACCAGGACTATCCGGGCTAATCCCGGACGTATAGTAAGCCTACTTTCACTACGCCCTAACGGAAAGGAAATACATGTCAATCTCACTTTTCGCAGTTTAAGAAAGCTCCAAATAAATCGGGGATATTCTATAAATTCAAATGTGATATTTTCAGTTATTAATTTTTATTTATAAAAAGTTAATTGAAAACATTCTCTTCTCATTATTTTAAGTTTTCAGTTAAGGAAATTACTTTATTTTCTAATGATTAAATATAATAGAAAAATAATTAAATTCCTCATGAGAAAAGATCAATCGTTATAATTTATAAATATTTTTATAATATATTTGAGTCAGTTATTCTTTTTTGAAGATTATATTTAAGAGCATATTGTAATAAAGAGAGTTTAACGTGCTGGAATAAAATGTAAAAAATGAAGAGAAAAAGAAAACAGCACAAGAATAAAATAAGAAATTGCCTTTCTGATTTTAGATTATGGGAAGGAATTTGGGACGGCCGTTTCATACTTCTGCGGACTCATCAGCCCAATTCTCAATTTCCCCTAACCGAATCAGAAAGGCAAGACCCTAGTTAGTGTAAGCCACCGCCGACTTGACAGTGACCCCACTAACCATAAAAAAACTTCGAGAGAAGCAGCTTCGAGAGGGGAAGGCGGGATTTGGGCTGAGGAGTCCACAGAAGGACGAAACGGCCGTTCACAATTTCCTTTCCCTAATTTCTAAAATCAGAAAGGCAATTTCTTATTTTGTGCTGTTATCTTTTTTTTTCATTTTTTACATATTATTCCAGCACGTTAAACTTTCTTTATTGCTATTTCTTTGAACCTTATGTTATTATTTATTTCCCTTCAGCCTAATCATTCTTAGGAGAAGGTTTGTGCTGGCTTCGAGAGAAGCAACAATTTGTTTTCTTGTTTTTTTTTGTTTTTTTTTGTGGGTTGTGGGGTCACTGTCAAGCCGGCGGTGGATTACACTAACTAGCTCTTGCCTTTCAGATTTGGTTAGGGGAAGGCGGGAATTGGACTGATGAGTCCGCAGAAGGACGAAAGGGCCGTTCCCAGTTTCCTTCCCATAATCTAAAATCAGTAGGGCAATTTCTTATTTTGCTCATGTGATGTTTTCTTTTTTTTTTTACATTTTTTAGCATATTGTAATCTTTAGAAATCTTAGGAATTTTAAATAAAATTAATTTAATTTTTTAATAATTTTTTTAAAGTAATTTATTAAACTTGTCCGTGATTTTGAATTTTTAAATGTCTACAGAAATTTAAAGCTAAACGTTTTTAACCTTCTATTTTTAAAAGAGAATTTTCAGTTTCTCTATTTTATAAACGACAGTAAAAATTCAAATATTTGTTTCCGAAAAGAAAAGTCTAACTCAGTAAAACAGCGAATTAAAGCAACTCAGTAAAGCTCACGAATTGCATCAACTATTTTTTTTTTTTTCAATTTCTTTTCTAAGATTTCATTTTTTTAATTTTTATTGTTCTTAATTGAAAACAAAGTCAATATAGTTAATTTTGTTATATTTATTGAAAATAACAGTGAAATTTGTAATTTCTATTATCTTAGAAAAGTTCCTTTTTTCGATTTCTTTTTTGATTTATTTTAGTATCATACCGCTTATAAATTTAATTTTTAAAATATTATTTCGGTGATTATTAAATCATTTTTAGTTGTTTTTTTTTTTTTTTGTTTTGAAATACTGAAGCAACTCTATTCAGTATTTGAAAAAAAGAGTATTTCCAAGTTATAATCCATGTGAGTTGATATTCAAATTAATTTTTACATTTCTTCTTTTGGTTTAGCTACAGATTGGAAAGACTGTGTTAATTTAAAGTGATTTTTATTATTTTTTACAGAAAGTCAAATTTAGTTGCTTTTTACTGTATTTTTGTACAAATAATGTTTACAATGATGGAACAGTTCTTAATTTTAAATACCGTAAGCTAATATACTAGAAATTGGTGGCGTTAATTGGAACAGGTGTTCCTGATAACGCCAGTTTGCGTTAACATTTTCATTCCCCTTTCTAGTCACACCACGAAAATAACTGTTAGTATTACGAGCAATATAGCAAACCAACTTTTTTCAAGTTTGTATTTTTTGGTCCACTGTAAAAGATATTGAGTTAAAATTTGAGAAATATGAACTAACAATTCATCGAAATTTAAAAGTTACATTTGAATTCCCTCCTCTAGACTGAAATATCTTGCAACAATCGGAAGAAGTTTTACTTCACTTCTGTTTGAGCTATGCATCGTTACAGTTACATAATTATTGTTTTCTAAAGAACGCAACACTATCATATATAAATGATGAAATAACGTTAACAATAATTGCCTGGGAATTGGTTCTATCAGATGAAAATTTTGAGTCATCAGGCTTCACATCTCAACTTTTTAAGCAGTTGACATGTGCACTCTGATGTTTTGAAACGGAGTTAATGTCGAGCAGTGTGGTATGAAAATGTAGCCTCTTTAGCAGCACACTCCAGATCACTGTTATTCGGATTCCTATCTTTGGCTTTAAAAAATCTCTTATGTTTGTTGAAGCAGTAACATTATTAGCACTCCTATATTTTTGGCTGTTTTCACGTGGTCTTCAATATCACCCTTTCATTTATGTGCAATAGAAAATTCTCCAGTTCATAGTGTGCAATAAACATACTATGTAATTGTTACTGTCATTACACAATTTTAAAAATTTGTATTCCTGTTGCAGGTTAACATGAAACACACACTTTCTTTTGCCCATTGCTAAACGATGAGACAAAAGACGAATTGGGATAAAATTATCAAAAACTTGTCTACCCGTTACTTCAACTCGAAAACAACGTAAATACATTGTCCCCGTTGTGTTGTCCAATAACTGAGTGAAAAGTTGTGGCGGAACCGGTAGCCATGTTTCCCCTTTGACGTCAGCGCTTGTTCCAAGGTTGACTGAGAGTGGCAAAGGCTGTAAGAGAAATTTTAAAAACGCCATATGGAAAATACAGGTCTAAATTTAAAAAAAATTCTCCCTAGTCAAAAAATTCTCAAACCCCGACATTTTTGCATCTCCGGACATTACCCCGGACAGCATTAAAAAAGCAGAACTATCCGGGTTAATCCCGGACGTAAATAAGCCTACTTTCACTACGCCTAACGGAAAGAAAATCTCATTGTTCGCAGTTTAAAAAAGCTCCAAATAATTCAGGGATATTCTATAAATTCAAATATGATATTTTCAGTTATTAATTTTTATTTATAAAAAGTTAATTGAAAACATTCTTTTCTCATTATTAAGTTTTCAGTTAAGGAAATTACTTTATTTTCTAATAATTAAATATAAAAGAAAAATAATTAATTTCCTCATGAGAAAAGATCAACCGTTATAATTTATAAATATTTTTATAACATATTTGAGTCAGTTATTCTTTTTTGAAGATTATATTTAAGAGCATATTGTAATCTTTAGAAATCTTGGGATTTTTAAATGAAATTAATTTAATTTTTTAATATTTTTTTTTAAAGTTATTTATGAAATTTGTCCATGATTTTGAATTTTTCAATATCCACAAAAATATAAAGTCAAACGTTTTTTACCTTCTATTTTTAAAAGAGAATTTTCAGTTTCTCTATTTTATAAACGACAGTAAAAATTGAAATATTAGTATCCGAAAAGAAAAGTTTAACTCAGTAAAGCAGCGAATTAAAGCAACTCAGTAAAGCTCATGAATTGCATCGACAATTTTTTTTTTTCAATTTCTTTTCAAGGATTTGATTTTTTTAATTTTTATTGTTCTTAATTGAAAACAAAGTCAATATAGTTAATTTTGTTATATTTATACAAAATAACAGTGAAATTTATAATTTCTTTTATCTTTGGAAAGTTCCTTTTTTCGATTTTTTTTTTTATTTTAGTATCGTACCGCTTATAAATTTAATTTTTCAAATATTATTTCGGTAATTATGAAATAATTTCTACTTGTTTTTTTTGAAATACTGAAGGAACTCTATTCAGTATTTGAAGAAAAAGAGTATTTCCAAGTTATAATTCATGTGACGTCATGCTCAAATAGAAAATATCGCGCTGCCTAATACGCAGCGATTTGGACCTCTCTGGAAAAAATATCTTCTCTAAACCTTTCAATAATCACCTAATGAATTCTATTAAATCCTTAAAACAGATTAATATCCTTTGTTGAAAAATCGTAAGTCTTTAAAAAATTATTAAAATTGGATTAGACCTAAGAGTTGCTGTCGCTACAATACGAGTTGAGTGTATTGATGATTTTATTTCAACCATCAACTGATCTTTCAATTCTTGAAGCCATCTTATTCAAATTAAAAACAAATTAAATTTCTAGTTAACATAATTTCTAAATAATTAGTATCTTTGAAAAGTTCCTTTTAACGACTGATTTTTGAGTTATTTTAGTGTCAGACCGCTTATAAATTTAATTTTTCAAATATTATTTCGATAATTATGAAAACGTTTTTACTTGTTTTTTTCAAATACTGAAGCAACTCTATTCAGTATTTGAAAAAAAAATTTCAAAGTTGTCTTTCGATGTATCTTTAGATGTATAAAAATACTCAAGTACATATAAAGTCTCAAAACATTATAACATTTTTATGAAAACAAATCTAGGTTTTGTGGATTCATGTTCTTTCTCTCTGGCTTTCTTCAATCCTGTTGATGAAAGAATCTGCTTTTATTTGAAAAACATTCTCAGTCAGATTTGCCACTCACAACAAATATCAAATTCAGACAAATAGATAATTTTCGGTTGATTTTGACGTTTTCAAAATTGAAATAAATTAAATGAAATAATTTTCGAATACACTTTTAGGCTTCTGAAAGACACTTTATATTTCTGGTTTGTCTGTATGTGGAGACATATACCACAATGCTTCGCAACGGCTTTTGTTTTCTCAGTTGGTTAGAGCGTCGGAACGTGCTAATAACGCTAAGGTCGTGAGTCCGCTCCCGTGATGGGCCAAAGTTGTTATATATTTTTTTTCTCCCCATTTTAAATCAGAGTTTCTCAACTTAAGGTTTTTTTAAATCATTATTAGGAATTCAATGTATTGACAGGGTTTGATTTAAGAATGACGATTATTTCATATAAATAGGGGTGGGTAAAATAGCATGGGGTCGCAAAGAGACTAGCGCGCGCAATTCCTAAACCACCACGATTTTGCTGTCTATTCTAAAGTAAAGGTTATTCAGAATCCGTTGGGAAGTACTGTGATTGGTTTACTAATCGGTATCCATAACTGTTTCGTTTAAAGAAAAATTAAAAAAAAAATTAAAAAAAAAACACACACAAAGTAAAACAAGTTATGTTTCTCGTCCCAAATTATGAATAGACGTAAATAATAGGATCATAAATAGTTATAGGAAAACGAAATTTAAATAATTTTTAAATTTTTTTTTGGTTATTTATAATGATAATGGTTAATTTGTTTTGATTTCCGAGAATTGCTTCTCTTTGGTTGAACATTATCTGTTCACTTTATGCGGAAACTAACAAAAGAAAGAACATTGTATTTTGAATTATTTAATTACCATACTGATTTGAAATACAAATCATTAATGTAGGCGGATGGATGACTATTTTGTTTTATATACATTTTTATATACATTAAATGAAGCGCTTTAAATGAAGTAATACTAATTATAAAAATATATCCTTTGTTCATGAGCTACCATGGGAGAATCGAAATAAGAAGATCCTCATCAGAACTAAAGAAAAGTTAGTCTAAACTTTTCCTCTGCAATTTGAGTCACTCTTCTTTGATAGAACGATTTTTCTATCAATTAAATTTTTTGGCAGGTTAACTAAATTCTTTTATCTTGATATTTTTGTTTGTTTTGAAAAATATTTTAATTATTTTCTGTACATTTATTTTCTTTACTTCTATTTGAATGTATTTTTGGAACATTTTAAGATTTTAACCTACAGAAAATATAATTGATTTGAAAAAAAACTGAGACATTGGAAAGCTAATCTAGAAGCAAAACAAACATAATATGAAACAAAGTGAGTCATACTTTTGTCTCATATGGACATTTTATGAATATGTTTTTTTCTAGTTTCTTCTAAAGGAAAAACAAAAACTCAAGAAATGTCTCTTTTTATATGATTATTTAATCAACATATGAGATTTATTATTACTCAAAATTAATTAAATCGTAAAAGCTTTACAATTTAAGAAACAAACTACTTTCTTTAAGTTAAAGTTAAGTTAAAAAAAAGCAGCCATAAAATATTTTAATTTTTTGCTTTAACTATCGTATTTCTATTTTTTTTTCATATAATATTATAAATATTTCATTAAAAAACAAAACAGAACTAAATAAAAGAACGTTTATAGATTTCTTCTTGAAATTTCATTTTATTATTTTCTTTTGGTTGTTTTTCAAAATTTAAATAAGAAAAAAAGACTACAAAAAACACCTACATTGTTTTCAAACCGAAATTTCTGCTGAAAGTAACGATAAGGTACCTCAGCCATATAACGCCATATATGCCTTTAACGCCACCTATCTAATTCTTCATTTTTCACATAAGAGATGGCGATACTGCACTACAGTAGTTTACATTGACATGCCATCTAGTGTTTATTGAGTTATTAGCAAACCCTCAACATTTTCGAGTATCTTACATTTCGACTATTTCGTGTCGAGGACTGGTTCTGAAAGGCGGCTTCTATATCAAGATAAGATAAAATATAGATTTTTTAATGTTCAGCAAAGATTAACTATATAAAACTATATTATTTCTTGATTCTTGAAGATTCTTCTATGTAGATAAGATAAAGTTATTTTTAAAATTTGGAAATTGTAGAGAAACAAGTGTATCACGTGATCCATGTGCTCAGTAGCGCTTCAACGCCACTTTCACGCCCCTAATAAACTTTTTATTTTTTGTAAGCTTACTTCTCTAAATCTTTTTGATTTAACTGAAAAATATTGTTTTTTGTGGTATTTTGTCTTATTGTCTCATTTCATTTAAAAGGAGGGGATATTCAAATTAATTTTTACATTTCCTCTTTTGGTTTAGATTAGAAAGACTGTGTTAATTTCAAGTGATTTTTTTTATTATTTTTTACAGAAGTCAAATTTAGTTGCTTTTTACTGTAATTTTGTACAAATGTTGTTTACAATGATGGAATAAATCTTAATTTTAAATAAGTTAAGTTACTAGGTGGGGTGAATTGGAACAGGTGTTCCTAATAACGCCAGTTTGCAAAGTTTTCTTATTTGAGTTCTCATACTTTCCAGTAAACTTTATCATATGTTTCATTATGGTATGCTTCAAACAGAACATTAACTTTCTTGGTCATAATTTTCGTGTTTTTATACACCTTATTTCCAGACTTACAATTGTTTAAACATTAAGGTGGCGTTACTTGGGCAGGTTACAATTTTTTTCATTTTTAAGAACTCAATTAAAGTAACTTTAAACGTCTACTTAATTGATGAAGGGCGAATAACTTTAATTATATCAAATGAAATGCCAATGAATGTATTACGTACAAGGATTAACTGTCCACTTTACCAATCCATATTTTTTGGGTTCAATCCAGAACAAATTTTTGTCCTGTAGAGTCTTAAAAGTTTCCTGAAACATTAAACTTTATTTATTGACTTATATTTTTCACTAGTCACGACATTTTTCAGAAATGGTTTGTTTTGTTTTGATTATATCATGAAATTTATAACAAGAAAGTTCTGAGTTAATTTTAACATTTAGCAGATATTTAACAGTAGATTCTAGAAGTCTGACCCAATTGGAGCAGATGTAGCAGACAAAGATATCGCAAACTCAACCATTTCAGAAATATTGCAACATAAAAATATCAGGCTTTCGAAACACCTTAAAAATTGCCTTCCATTTCTCTTCAATAGTATCTGATACTTTTTCAGAACTTGAACCACAACGTACCCTTTGGTTTTGAATTACCTGGTTCAACAAGGTACGTTCATCAAATAGGTCATCAATATTAAAGGAAATTTTTTATAATTTCATTAACATCTTGTGTACTCTATTCTAAATCAGACCAGGCAATTTCAGTTCGTAAATTTATCCACTGAAACTTACTAACTTTCTCAAAACTGGTTCTCCAGAACTCTACGCTTGAGAAAAATTTTCGTCCCTGAACATCATTATTTTTTATTTTAGAGTGAATAGCAATTGTTT